>WNWK01007579.1:9861-53193 GCA_009830355.1 Cherax destructor | reverse complement strand
GTTATACTCACCCCAAGATCTTTTTCCTTGATTGAGGTTTGCAGTCTCTGGCCCCCAGGTTGTACCTGTCTGCGAAGTCTACTTTGCCCTTCCCCAATCTTCATGACTTTGCACTTGGTGGGGTTGAACTCCAGGAGGGTTTCGACCAGGCTTGCAGCCTGTCCAGATCCCTTTGTAGTTCTGCCTGGTCCTCGTCCGATTGAATTCTTCTCATCAACTTCACATCATCTGCAAACAGGGACACTTCGGAGTCTATTCCTTCCGTCATGTCGTTCACAAATACCAGAAACAGCACTGGTCCCAGGACTGACCCCTGTGGAACCCCGCTCGTCACCGGCGCTCACTCTGACACCTCGCCACGTACCATGACTCGCTGCTGTCTTCCTGACAGGTATTCCCTGATCCAATGTAGAGCCTTCCCTGTTACCCCTGCCTGGTCCTCCAGCTTCTGCACTAATCTCTTGTGGTGTGTGTGTGTGTGTCTTGTGTGTGTGTGTCTTGTGGTGTGTGTGTGCTTGTGGTGTGTGTGGTGTCGTGTGTGCGTGTGTGTGTGTGTGTCTTGTGTGTGTGTGTCGTGTGTTTTGCTTGTGGTGTGTGTGTGTCTTGTGGTGTGTGTGTGTGTCTTGGTGTGTGTGTGTCTGTGTGTGTGTGTGTCTTGTGGTGTGTGTGTGTGTCTTGTGGTGTGTGTGTGTCTTGTGGTGTGTGTGTGTCTTGTGGTGTGTGTGTGTCTTGTGGGTGTGTGTGTCTTGTGGTGTGTGTGGTCTTGTGGTGTGTGTGTCTTGTGGTGTGTGTGTCTTGTGGTGTGTGTGTCTTGTGGGTCTGGGTGTGTGTGTCTTGTGGTGTGTGTGTCTTGTGGTGTGTGTGTCTTGTGGTGTGTGTGTGTGTGTACTCACCTAATTGTGGTTGCAGGGGTCGAGACTCAGCTCCTGGCCCCGCCTCTTCGCTGTCCGCTACTGGGTCTCTGCTCTCCCTGCTCCATGAGTGTGTGTGTGTGTGTGTGTGTGTGTGTGTGTGTGGGTAGGTGTGTGGGTAGGTGGGTGGGTAGGTGGGTGGGTAGGTGGGTGTGTGGGCGTGCGTGCGTGCGTACGTGTTTGTAATAAGCCGACCTTCCTTAAACTCGACTTTCCACCCCAAAAATTTACAGATTTACTTTTTTCATTGATAATGATATAATAACTTTTTTGGATCAAACCTAACTTTGAAACCTCAACTCACCTAACTTAACATGAAGGAATTTCTTTTTGCCAAATTCTGCAATATACTGCATCGGTCGGTTTAAATTTATTTAATGTTACTTAAAATCAGTGGTACAGTATGTACTTTTTTTATGTTCTGATTTTTTTGTAGATTTATGGCAAAAACATATTTCCACTCTGCTTATTTGGCAAAGAACATGGTAAAGAGAACGAAAAATAATGGATGAAATGAGGAAAAAAGATAAATATAGTGCCTTATAAAGTTTATGAATATAAACAGAGAGATAGATCATGAACTGGAAGATACATTGCCAAAAATATTTTAAATCCCTTTAATGGAGGTTAATCTCAAAGTATAGATGATGTGAATGAGCTCTTAGAAGATGATGAAGAACCTGAAGAAAAAGAGTTAACATTGCAGCAGTTACGTGAGCAGTTCCATATTATTGGTAAAGTTGCAGACTTTTTCACCAAAGAGGACCATGACAAATCTAGAAGCAGTGCTTTGAAACGGGGTCTAGACCAGCTGATGATGCCTTACTGTCAACTGTATAATTTACCGCAGGGTAAAAGAGCCCAGAGATCCATTACAGAATTTATGCACACTCCAATACAACCATTGACGTTCATACCAAAACCTCTACCATCCACCTCAGCCCAGTAGGGCCACACCATGCATATCCTCTTCACAATCATCGATTAACACCATTACCCACAATTTAAGGTAAGAAATACTATTATTTCTATTGCATTTGTAGTCTTAAGCAGTAATATATCACGACAATGAACTACAATTACATATTCACTTTTATTTTTCTAAGATCTGTTTGTCTAAAAAAAAATTGTTTGTTTTTTTGGGGGCTCCCAGGAACGTAACCCTATTTTTCCCATAAGTTCTTCAGTTTTTCTAACACGGCGGTTTCAAGAACGTAACTACCATGTTAACCCTTTGGGGGTCGACAGGCCTACTCGGAAACACATTCTCAGGGTCAAAAAATTATTGGAAAAAAAAAATAATAATTTTTTCTTATGAAATGATAATCTTTATCCAATCATAATGACACCAAAAGTATGAAATTTGAATGAAAACTTACGGAATTATGCTCTCGCAAAGTTATCGGTCTCTAAGATGTTTACGCATCGGCGATTTCACCCACTTTGAGCCCTATTTTTGGCCAATTCCAATGTTCCAGTCCACTAAAATCATAGCTATTTCGCTAGAACTCCATTTCTTCTATCAATTGAGTACAAGAAACCTTCTATTTACCAATTTCAACTACACAAAATAGTGGTCAGAAAATGGCAATTTGGCCAATTTCACACAAATTTCCAACGATGCCAATTTCCAAATAGGGTTCAGAATAAACAAGGCAGACATTCCTGGCACTAAAATAACATCTCTGTTCATTAGTCACGTCTCCAGGCCCCTCTTACATTACTTTTGCTTTCCATTTTGAATTTTTATTCTCCCAAAAAATAGAAGATTTACTGTTATGTATACAACGGCATCATTGTAAAAATGGTATAAATAATATCAGCGCACTTGTGCAAGAATATTAGACTCGCCAGTTGATGTGTATTGGACACATGGTGTGATTTGTTTATTCTTGAACATCGGCTAAAATCGAACATTTTCGCTACTTTGAGCTCAACTTCAAGATACGTACTTGTCATTGTCAAACCAATCAAAATCATCTCTATTTCTGTATTATATCTTCCATTCTATCAAATGAGACCAAGAAAACGAGAATACATCAATAAATACCATACGAAAATAGACTGCAAAGTCGCTGTTTTAAACGAAAAAAATGGTTGGAGTTTTTTTTCTCATGCAGTGTGTGCTGCAGGATTTTTTTTATACTGCGCACACTGACCACACAGACCCATTCTTTCATATGTAGGCCTACCAGCCGTTTCCCGCTTAATTTGAGGCTGCTAGAATTTACGCGTACTAGTACGGCACCAACCCCTGCTCGTAAAACGTACTAGTACGGCACCGACCCCGAAAGGGTTAAATGATGGTCTAGAGTGTGCGAGTGAGTGTGTGTGTGTGTGCGTGTGCAGTGGACCCCCGAGTATCGGCCGTAATCCGTTCCAGGAGCTAGGCCTCAACTCGAATTGTCTGAAAGTCGAACTAATATTTCCCATAAGAAATAATGTAAATACAATTAATCCGTTTCCACCCAAAATATTCACCAAAAATTCATTTTTTTAAAGAATAAATACTATAGTTTTACATACAGAAAACAATGAGAAATAAATATAAAGAACTAATTTTTATGGATAAATGAACATTTGAATCAGTTTTACCTTTATTGAAGACTCTTGTTGGCATATGAGAGGGGCAGGAGTGTTTGTTTGGAGGCAGGACAAGATAGCCCTTCAATACGACACTAATATAAACTCTACGGCTTATATATCTATCACAATTCATCTAATATGACATAATAAACAATATTAATAACATAGAAACATGATATATACTCTAGAATGAATAAAATACGTATGTCATTATGTAAGAGGGAACTGGCAGTAGTGTTATTGTTGTTGGGTTTATAAGGGCCACTGACCATAAGCCGTACATATACTGCTGATGGTGGAGGCAGCAGGCCACCACCACTGATTCATACTGAAACAATGTACAGTGGACCCCCGAGTTACGAGCATAATTCATTCCAGAATGCTGCTTAAGTGACATTACCGAACGAATTTTCTGCCTTAAGGAATAATGTCAAGTAGGTTAGACCATTTCAGATCCCCAAAAATACACTTACAATATTACACTTACATAATTGTACGATTTCCGAGGTGTTCGTAACTCGGGGGTCCACTGTACGTAATTTACAAATAAGAAATATTTACACTTTAATTTATAAATAAAAAATATTTACACTTTAATTAAACAACAATGGAGTTAAGTTTCATGTCGTCATTTTTCTATCACTTAACTTACTTGCTACACTGTTAATGCTACACTTTATCGCTGGCTGGTGCTATAGACTTTATCGACTCCTGCTGCTTTAGTATCGTACATATCGTAGAATCAGTGAATCACTGAAGACACATTCTCCCCTCTCTTTTCCTCCTCCACTGTGGTACTTTGCTACAATTTTTTTTTCTTTAATTCTATCGTGTTTGTCACTTTCTTTACCAAAGAGCTGCCACTTATGAAGTTTCTTTGGGGCCATGGTGGCTTATTTCAGTCACAATCAATAAACAAGAACTAAACAATGAATTTATTGTGAAATGTAATGTTCACTCAATGGTAAACAAAGCTAGACTGGCTCACGACGCCTGCATGGGTAGGCGCGTAATCGCGGGCAGGCAGACAGGTCTGGTACGCGGGCCGATAGTCGGGCAAAAATTGGGCCGAAAAAAGCTATCGAAACTCGAGTCAGCCGATACTCAGACCAGCCGATAGTCGGGGGTCCACTGTATTTAGATATGCATACTGGTCAGAGAGCCCGTCGTAAGTCCGAGTTGTCGGAAAACGAGTACGTCGCTAAGTGAGGAGAGGCTGTATTTATTTGTAGGAAGTCAGGTGTAGGAAGCCGGTAGATGTATCCTGCCTGGGCTACATAGCTAGATGATATTTAGTGCAGCCCAGAGCCATATTATTACCATCGACATACCTTGTTCACTGAGTTTGATCATTTCTAACAACTACCTTTAGATGCCATCATAAATGAAGGGAAAATTATTGAATAATTCATACCAAGAATTGTAAACAATTCTTGGTATATTTATAGATGGGGTTGTAAGAGAAGTGAATGCGAGGGTCTTGGCAAGAGGTGTTGGGCTAAAAGATAAAGAAGCAAATACAAAGTGGGAGTTGTCACAGTTGCTTTTTGCTGATGACACTGTGCTTTTGGGAGATTCTGAAGAGAAGCTGCAGAGGTTGGTGGATGAATTTGGTAGGGTGTGTAAAAGAAGAAAATTGAAAGTGAATATAGGAAAGAGTAAGGTGATGAGGATAACAAAAAGAATAGGTGACGAAAGATTGGATATCAGATTGGAGGGAGAGAGTATGGAGGAGGTGAATGTATTCAGATATTTGGGAGTGGACATGTCGGCGGATGGGTCTATGAAGGATGAGGTGAATCATAGAATTGATGAGGGGAAAAGGGTGAGTGGAGCACTTCGGAGTCTGTGGAGACAAAGAACCTTGTCCATGGAAGTAAAGAGGGGAATGTATGAGAGTATAGTTATACCAACGCTCTTATATGGGTGTGAAGCATGGGTGATGAATGTTGCAACGAGGAGAAGGCTGGAGGCAGTGGAGATGTCATGTCTGAGGTCAATGTGTGGTGTGAATATAATGCAGAGAATTCGGAGTTTGGAAATTAGGAGGAGGTGCGGGATTACCAAAACGATTGTCCAGAGAGCTGAGGAGGGGTTGTTGAGGTGGTTTGGACATGTAGAGAGAATGGAACGAGACAGAGTGACTTCGAGTGTATAAATCTGTAGTGGAGGGAAGGCGGGGTAGGGGTCGGCCTAGGAAAGGTTGGAGGGAGGGGTAAAGGAAGTTTTGTGTGCGAGGGCTTGGATTTCCAGCAAGCATGTGTGAGCGTATTTGATAGGAGTGAATGGAGGCATATGGTTTTAATACTTGACGTGCTGTTGGAGTGTGAGCAAAGTAACATTTATGAAGGGATTCAGGGAAACCGGCAGGCCGGACTTGAGTTCTGGAGATGGGAAGTACAGTGCCGGCACTCTGAAGGAGGGGTGTAAATGTTGCAGTTTTATAACTGTAGTGTAAAGCACCCTTCTGGCAAGACAGTGATGGAGTGAATGATGATGAAAGTTTTTCTTTTTCGGGCCACCCTGCCTTGGTGGGAATTGGCCGATGTGTTAATAAAAAAAAAATAATAAATAATTGTAAACAAACACGTTATGTGTTAAGGGGAGTGACTGGGCCAACGCAGATTCATACATGTTTTCTCTGGTGCTGGACCAAAGTAAATGTAATGTTTCCCCTCCGCCCGGCTACCACACCTCCATAGCATGTTTATATGCCATGTAACATTTTTCTTATATAATTTTGAAGAAAATATCATAGATGGATTAATGAAAATGTCTATAAAAACGTAAAATAAGACATTTAATGTGCCCAAGAGTAATTATATTATGTACTATTAGTATTACTATGGCATTAGAGGGACACTCTTAGTGATTTTAATGTGTACCTGCATGCCAGCACAGTGTGTAAGTATACAGCCTCTCCTCACTTAACAAGTGTTCCATTCATGAGACCTTGTCGGTAAACGAATTCGTCACTAAATGAGGAGCATACTATAATGGTAGTGGGTTTGTGTCAACCATCTTTGATATTGTTTCAATGTTACCATTACACCATTTATAACATTTCTGGTATATTTTTAAATGTTTATACAGTAGTGTACTGTATACGTGTTGTAATAAACAGAATAGAGAAAATCAGCTCTAATATACATTATTTTGGTATGCATACTGGTCAGAGAGCCCATCCTAAGTCCGAGTCGTCGGTAAACGAGTACCTCGCTAAGTAAGGAGTCTGTATTTAGGTCTGGTACACCTAAGTATAATTATCAGAGTACATATAAAATAAGCAATAACTTTAAAAAACTTGAAATTTTGGAAAGTTCCCAGACATAATAGAGATGAGTTCACTGAGAATGTAAACAAACTGTGTGGGGCGCACCATATTAGAAAGACAGGGAGCTGTTTAGCGAGTTTTGGTCATAATTTGAAATAACCGTATTAGCGGAACACCTTAAGGCAAAAGGCCATAAAGTGGGGCCCTACTGTATTACAGTGAACCCTCGGTTAGCGGCCGTTCTTGTTAGCGGCCAACTCGATTAGCGGCTGGTTTTACGGCTCCCGGTTATCGGCCGTTATTTCGGTTAGCGGCCGTATGGGACGCGTCAACCCGCCGGCTGGGGCCGCTTGCGCTTCAGTTTGGCTGGTGTCTCGGTGCGTAAGGAAGCTTCTGCTCATTCATCCAGACATTTCGCTTGTTTTCCATTGTTTTTTGCCAGTGCAACTGCTAAATAAGTAACCATGGCTCCCAAGAAAGTTCCTAGCAAAGTTCCTGTGGCAAAGAGAGTGAGAAACATGATGGAATTTAAGAGAGAAGTGATTGAGAAATATGAGAGTGATATGCGGGTGCTGGAACTTGCCAGGATGTTTGGGAAAAACAAATCAACAATTACAACCATCCTGTCAAAGAAAGAACAAATCAAGGAGGCTGATGTTGCCAAAGGAGTAAATGTGCTTACGAAACAAAGGTCACCAATAATGGAACAAATGGAAAAGTTATTGTTATTGTGGATTAAAGAAAAACAAATAGTGGGAGACAGTGTAGTGGAGTCTGTTATTTATGAGAAGGCAAGGCATTTGCATGAAGATCTTGTGAAGAAAACTCCTGGAACAAGTGCTGTTGGTAGTGAATTTAGGGCCAGCAAAGACTGGTTTGAGAGATTTAAGAAGGGCAGTGGCTTACACAGTGTTATAAGGCATGGTGAGGCTGCAAGTTCAGACTGGTGTGGGTGGCATCCTGGGTGTTAGTGGACTGGTGTTGGTGGCAACCTGGGTGTTAGTGGACTGATGTGTGTGGCATCCTCACAATTTCCTCCTCCATATCTTCCAGAAGCCAGCATTAGTCTTCAATAAAGGTATGTAATACTGATTTAATTGTTAAAAAAATTAATTTTTTTGTGAATATTTTTGTCTGGAATGGATTAATTGTATTTACATTAATTCTTATGGGGACTATTAATTCGGTTAAAGGCCATTTCGGTTAAAGGCCTAGCTCCTGAAACGGATTACGGCCGCTAACCGAGGGTCCACTGTATATGAAAAACACTAAACTTGTGAGTGTTGGCTCAGAATGAGGAGCTTCCCTGAGCAAAATACATTACTTAAAGTTTGCAATTTGAGATATGACAAAATAAAATGAGTAAAGAAACTTGAATATTATTTCCCAGACTTTAACCCTTTGACTGTTTCTGTCATATATATATACGCCTTACGAGCCAGTGTTTTTGACGTATTAATACGCCAAAATTCTAGCGGCTTCAAATCAAGCAGGAGAAAGCTGGTAGGCCCACATGTGAGAGAATGGGTTTGTGTGGTCAGTGTGTGCAGTATAAAAAAAATCCTGCAGCACGCTGTGCATGAGAAAAAAACTCCGACCGTGTTTTTGGATTAAAACACCAACTTTGAGATGTATTTTCGTAAAGTATTTATGGTTGCATTCTCGTTTTCTTGGTCTCATTTGATAGAATGGAAGACATATACAGAAATAGAGATGATTTTGATTGGTTTCAAGATGAAAAGGGCCTTGAAATTGAGTTCAAAGTAGCAGAAATGTTCGATTTTTGCCGATGTTCAAGAGTAAACAAATGGTGTCATTTTCCAGTAAGTCTCCAACTATGCATTCTAATACGCAGTCACGAATGGATTGAAATTATTTATACAATTATTACAATAATGCAGTAGTCTGCATAACAGTAAATCTTCTATTTTTTGTGTGAATAAAAACTCAAAATAGAAAGCAAGAGTAATAGTATAAGACGGGCCTGGAGACATGACTGGTGAACAGAGAAAATGTTATTTTAGTGCCAGGAATGTCTGCATTGCTCATTCTGGACCTTATTTTGAAATTGGCATCTATTTTAATTTGTGTGAAATTGGCCAAATTGCCAATTTCTGACCACTTTATTGGGAAGTTCAAATCGGTAAATGGGCGGTTTCTTGTACTCAATCGATAGAACAAATGGAGTTCTAAATAAATAGCTATGAATTTGATTGACTGGAACAATGGAATTAGCTGAAAATAGGACTCAAAGTGGGCGAAATCGCCGATGCGTAAATATAGCCGAGATCACTAACTTCGCGAGAACGTAATTCGCCAAGTTTTCCATCAAATTTCGTACTTTTGGTGTCATTACCATCAGGGAATAGATTCTCTATCATTTCATAAGAAAAAATAATTTCTTTTTTTCGAACATTTTGCGACAGAGAGACACTTTAGAATTTGAAGTCACGACAGTCAAAGGGTTAAGAAGAATCAGTATGCAGGCAAAATAGGAACAACTAGAAGCACATTAAAATATACAAGAAAAAATAATGGCTACGAAGATTATCGAGAACCAGAAAGACATAAAAAGTAAAAGGATATAAATAAGAAGAAATTTGTACTTAACAGTAAAGCAAGATCAATGAGCTTTTAACCTTTTGAGGATCGAGACCCCTGCTCGCAAACTTACTCCCAGGGTCAGAATTTAAAATAAAAAAAATGAAATGATTAGAGAATCTTTTTCCGAAGATAATGAAACCAAAAACACGAAATTTGATAGAAAATTTACAGAATTACGCTCTCGCGAAGTTAGGGGTCTTAGCAATATTTATGCATCGGCAATTTCACCCACTTTGAGCCAATTCCATTGTTCCAGTCAACCAAACTCATAGCTGTTTAGCTCGAACTCCTTTTATTCTATCGATTGAGTACAAGAAACTGCCTATTTACCCATTTCAACTACCCAATAAAGTGATAAAAATTGACTAATTTGGCCAATTTCAAACAAAATTCAAGAAAGGCCAATTTCAAAATAGGGCCCAGAATAAATAATGGAAACATTCCTGGCACTAAAATAACATTTTCTCAGCTCATTAGTCACGTCTACAAGCCCCTCTTTTATATTACGCTTGCTTTTCACATTCAATTCTAATTCACACACATAAAAGAAGATCTACTGTTATTCAGACTACTGCATAATGGTAATAATTGGACAGTGGTCCCTCGATTTTCGCCGAAAATTCGTTCCAGAATGCTGCTCAAGTGCCATTACCGAACGAATTTACTTCCTTAAGAAATAATGTCACGTAGGTTAGTCTATTTCAGACCCCCAAAAATACACTTGCAACAGCACTTACGAAAATACACTTACATAATTGTTCGAGTTTGGAAATGCACGAAAACCGAGGGACCATTGTATAAATAATGTCAGTACATCACGAGTGCATATCAGACCAGCGAGTTGACGTGTAATGGACATGTGGTGAATTTTGTTTAGTCTTGAACATCAGAAAAATTAAAAATTTCCACTACTTTGAGCTCAATTTCAAGCTACTTTTAGTCTGTAAACCATTCAAAATCAACTCTATTTCTGTAAAATATCTTCTATTCTATCAAATGAGACTAAGAAAGCAAGAATAAAACCATAAAAACCATACGAAAATACACTGCAAAGTCGGTTTTTACCAAAAGAACGGTTGCAGTTTTTTCTCATTATGCGCTGCATGCCGTAGGACTTTTTTATACTGTGCACACTAACCACACAGACCCATTCTCCCACAAGACTGGAAGCCACTAGAATTTTGGCGTAGTATTACGAAACCAACTCTGGCTTCAAAGCTGTAATATTATGGGACCAACTCTGATAGGTTTAAAAAGCTGATTTAAATAACCCAGGTCAATGAACTGAGGACCCAATTAAGACTGAGTGCAGACAAAACAAGATGATATGAAACAAAATTTAAGTCAAGACTATATTAGCTATATTACCTAAACTACTGGGAACGGTTCAAGTCCCTTGATTTGTATTCCCTGGAATGAAGGCGAGAAAGATGCATGATAATATACACTTGGAGAATCCTAGAGGGACTACTCCCAAATTTGCACATGAAAATCACTCCCTACAAAACCAAAAGACTGGGCAGGAGAGGCAACATCCCCCAATGGAAAGAAGGGGTGCCACGAGTTTGCTAAGAGACAACACAATAAGTGTCTGGGGCCGAAGACTGTTCAACTGCCTCCCAGCATACATAAGGAGAATTACTAATAGACCCCTGGCTGTTTTCAAGAAGATGCAAGACAGGCATCTAAAGTCAGTACCTGATCAGCTGGGCTGCAGTTTGTATGTCGGTCTGCGTGCGGCCAGCAGTAACAGCCTGGTTGATCAGACCCTGATCCACTAGGAGACGTGGTCACAGACCAGGCTGTGGGGGCATTGATCCCCAAAAACCCTCTCCAGGTATACTCCAGGGCGATAATAATGCAGCAAGGGCAGACTGACTACAACAAAGCAAGACAGAGAACAGCTTCACAAGTGTAGTCAAACAAAGAATGCAGGAAAGAGAGGAGTAAAATAATGCATGAAAACAATTACAGTACAAGAAATTGCAGACAGAAAATACCCAGCAACAACTTTGGGCTGCACTGTAAAAAGTGACCTCAAGAACACAGACAATGAAGAAATAAGCCAAATCTATGAGATTTTAAAATGTCTAAATGACTTTCAAAACTGTGGTAGGATATAGTACTACAGTGGACCCTCGGTTAACGAAAGCTTTGGAAAACGAAAGCTTTTTTCGTAATCGGTTAGCGAAAGGTATTAGACGTGTCCGCCTGCTCCGTGCAAGCGCAGGACGCCAGTGAAGCGTTGTTTACCATTGAGAGAACATTACCTAGCGCGCTCTTTCAAACATTCACAATATATTTGGAGTCTTTTTTGGTGGTTTAGTGATTGTCACTGTGAAATAAGTCACCATGAGTCCAAAGAAGCTTCCTAGTGGCACCCCTGTGGTAAAGAGAGTGAGGAACACCATCGAACTGAAGAAGGAAATCATAGAAAACTATGAGAGTGGTGTACGTCTGAGTAATCTTGCCAGGATGTACAAGAAAACTCCATCTACTATCGGCACTATCCTGGGAAAGAGAAATGAGATCAAGGAAGCTAATGTTGCAAAAGGGGTTAATTTGTTAACGAAACAAAGATCGAAAACAGTGGATGAGGTTGAGAAGTTGTTGATGGTGTATATCAATGAAAAACAGTTAGCGGGTGATAGTATTTCTATGGCGATAATTTGTGAAAAGGCAAGGAAGTTGCACGCAGATCTTGTGAAGACAATGCCTGGAACCAGTGGTGAGGCGAGTGATTTTAAAGTCAGCAAAGGCTGGTTTGAGAAGTTTAATTAACGTAGTGGCATACACAATGTTACTTCACCAGGCAGGGGTCTAGTGACTCTCAAGCTGGTCCTAGTGGCATTAAAAGACCAAGAAGGGAAGTAACCCCAGAGAGGGACTTGTTACCTGAAGTCCTTTTGGAGGGGGATTTCCCTTCCAGCCACTAATGCCCTGCCCCTGTCATCATCCCTGTCTTTCAGATGCCTGCAAGTCTCATCAATAAAGGTAAGTAAATGTTATTTTTTTTTTTTGTGATTATTTTTTTGTGGAACGAATTAATTGTATTTACATTATTTCTTATGGGAAATAAGGTTTCAGATTACGAAAGATTCAGATTAAGTAATAGCTCCTGGACTGGATTAATTTCCTTAACCGAGGGACCACTGTATTAGATAATACAAGAAAGACAAGCACAGGTTGATATGACTCATGTTCACTCAGGTCATGCAGTATAACCTACATGGCTCTGGTACTTGTTTCCAATAATAGTAATAATAAGCAATCGTTTGGAGAAAATGGGCTAGTCAGAGTATAGGTAATGAGGAGGTTGAAGAGGTATGGGGTAGATTTAAGAATGTAGTGTTAGTGTGCAGCAGAAGTTAGCGGATATAGGAGGGTGGGTGTGGGAGGAAGAATCATATCTGGTAGAATGATGGGGAAAAAAGAGAATGGTAAGATATAAGTTAGTATACAAGAGGCTTTTATAAAGCAGAAGTGATATAAGGAGGTTGGAGTATATGGAGAGCAAAAGAGAGGTTAAGAGAATGGTGAAGAAGTGTAAAGGGAGAGCAAATGAGAGAATGGGGAGGGTGTCAACAAATTTTGCTGAGAATAAGAAAAGGTTTGGAGCAAAATTAATTAGTTGAGAAAGCCTAGGGAACGAATGGATTTAACCCTTTCAGGGTCCAGAGGCCAAATTTCCAAGAATTTAAAAAAAAAAAAAAAAAAATCATATTTTTTCCTATGAAATGGCAGAGAATCTTTTTCTGAAGGTAATAAATCAAAAAGTACGAAATTTGATGGAAAATTGATGAAATTATGCTCTCGCGAATTTTGATGCGTCAGCGATATTTACGCATCGGCGATTTGGCAACTTTGACTCCCATTTTAGGCAAATTACATTACTCCAGTCTACCAAATTCTTAGCTATTTTCCTAGTAATACTTTTATTTTATCGATTGAGCACAAGAAATTGCCCAGTCAACTGTTTCAACTACAAAATAAAGTGATTGGAAATTGGTAATTTAGCCAATTTAACTCAAAGTTCAAAATTTTCCAATTTCAAAATAGGGTATAGAATAAACAATGCAGACATTCCAGGCACTAAACTAACATTTCCTCTGTTCATTAGTTAACGTTTTCAGTCTTTACAAACGAATTCCATTTTTATTTTTTATTCACATAATGAATTTTTATTCAAACCAAAAAATGGAAGATTTACTGTTATGCAATATTGTAATAATTGTATAAATAATATCACCACATTTGTGAACATATATTAGACCCACCAGCTGGCGCGTATTAGACGTGTGAGGTCATTTGTTTACTCTTGAACATGGGCAAAAAATTTACATTTCCGCTAATGTGAGCTCAGTTTCAAGCCATTTTCACTACTAAAACCAATCAAAATCATCTCTATTTCTGTAATATATCTTCCATTCTATCAAATGAGACCAGGAAATCGCAAATACAACTATAAAAAGCATACAAATAACACTGCAAAGTCGCTGTTTTAATAAAAAATTACGGTCTCAGTTTTTTTCTCTCATTATGCACTGTGTGCTGCAGGATTTGTTTTATGTGGTGCACACTTACCACATAGATGTTTTCTCTCATATCTAGGCCCAAATTTACCGCTCACAGCTTATCTGAGTGAGCTGAGCTCATGGCGTAGAACTACGGTTTGGACCCTCAACTCAAAGCCGTAGAACTGCGGCACGGATAATGAAAGGGTTAATAGTTAAAAAACAAAGAGGGGGAGTTATAAGATTTGGAATTGGAGGTAGTGGGAAGATGGAGGGAATATTTTGAGGAGCAGTTAAATGTTGAAGAAAATGGGGTATATCATCTTTTAGGAGTAAGGAAGAACCAGATGTGAGTTTGGGGCGAGACGTGTGAGGCAGTGAGTGAAATGAAAGTGGGTAAAGCAGTTGGGATTAATGAGATCAAGACTGATATGTTAAAAGCCAGTGGGAATATAGTTTTGGAGTGGTCAATGCTATTGTTCAATAAATGTATGAAAGAGGGGAAGGTACCTAGGGAGTGGCAGAGAGCATGCATAGTTCCTATGTACAGTGGACCCCCGGAGTTCGTCATTAATTCGTTCCAGAATGCTGCTCAAGTGCTATTACCGAACGAATTTGTTCCCATAAGGAATTATGTAAATTAAATTAGTCCTTTTAGACCCCCAAAAATACACTTACAAAAGCAATTACAAAAATACACTTACATAATTGTTCGAGTTTGGAGCAGTACGAACTCCGGGGGTCCACTGTATAAAGGAAAAGGGAAAAAAAAGAGTGTAAGAAATATATAGGAAAAAGCCTGTTGAGTAAACCAGGTAAGGTGTATGGTAGAATTATTATTGAAAGAATTAAGGGTAAGACAGAGAAAAGAATCACATGCGAACAAGGTTTTAGGAAGGGTAAGGGAAGGGAATGTGTATAACAAGTGTTTACATTGAAGCATATAAGTGAACAAAATTTAGATGAATTTGGTAGGGTGTGTAAAAGAAGAAAATTGAAAGTGAATATAGGAAAGAGTAAGGTGATGAGGATAACAAAAGATTAGGTGACAAAAGATTGGATATCAGATTGGAGGGAGAGAGTATGGAGGAGGTGAATGTATTCAGATATTTGGGAGTGGACATGTCAGCGGATGGGTCTATGAAGGATGAGGTGAATCATAGAATTGATGAGGGGAAAAGGGTGAGTGGAGCACTTCGGAGTCTGTGGAGACAAAGAACTTTGTCCATGGAAGTAAAGAGGGAAATGTATGAGAGTATAGTTATACCAACACTCTTATATGGGTGTGAAGCATGGGTGATGAATGTTGCAACGAGGAGAAGGCTGGAGGCAGTGAAGATGTCATGTCTGAGGTCAATGTGTGGTGTGAATATGGAAATTAGGAGGAGGTGCGGGATTACCAAAACTATTATCCAGAGAGCTGAGGAGGGGTTGTTGAGGTGGTTCGGACATGTACAGAGAATGGAACGAGACAGAATGACTCGAGAGTGTATAAATCTGTAGTGGAGGGAAGGCGGGGTAGGGGTCGGCCTAGGAAAGGTTGGAGGGAGGGGTAAAAGAGGTTTTGTGTGCGAGGGCTTGGACTTCCAGCAAGCATGTGTGAGCGTATTTGATAGGAGGAATGGAGACAAATGGTTTTTAATACTTGACGTGCTGTTGGAGTGTGAGCAAAGTAACATTTATGAAGGGATTCAGGGAAACCGGCAGGCCGGACTTGAGTCCTGGAGATGGGAAGTACAGTGCATGCACTCTGAAGGAGGGATGTTAATGTTGCAGTTTTATAACTGTAGTGTAAAGCACCCCTCTGGCAAGACAGTGATGGAGTAAATGATGATGAAAGTTTTTCTTTTCGGGCCACCCTGCCTTGGTGGGAATCGGCCGATGTGTTAACCCTTTGGGGGTCGGTGCCGTACTAGTACGTTTTACGAGCAGGGGTTGGTGCCGTACTAGTACGCCCAAATTCTAGCGGCCTCAATTTAAGCAGAAAACGTCTGGTAGGCATACATATGAAAGAATGGGTCCGTGTGGTGAGTGTGCGCAGTATAAAAAAAATCCTGCAGTACACACTGCATAATGAGAGAAAAAAAAACTGACCGTTTTTTTCGATAAAAACAGCGACTTTGCAGTCGATTTTCGTATGGTTTTTATTGATGTATTCTCGTTTTCTTGGTCTCATTTGATAGGATGGAAGATATATTACAGAAATAGAGATCATTTTGATTGGTATGACAATGAGAAGTACCTTGAAATTGAGCTCAAAGTAGCGAAAATGTTCGATTTTTGACGATGTTCAAGAGTAAACAAATCACAATATGCCTCCAATACACATCAACTGGCGAGTCTTATATTCATGCACAAGTGCTCTGATATTATTTATACCATTTTTACAATGATGCAGTTGTATACATAACAGTAAATTTTCTATTTTTTGTGAGAATAAAAATTCAAAATGAAAAGCAAAAGTAATGTAACAGGGGCCTGGAGACGTGACTAATGAACAGAGAACATGTTATTTTAGTACCAGGAATGTCTGCCTTGTTTACTCTGGACCCTATTTTGAAATTGGCATCGTTTGAAATTTGTGTGAAATTGGAAAATTGCCATTTTCTGACCACTATTTTGGGTAGATGAAATTTGTAAATAGACGGTTTCTTGTACTCAATCGATAGAAGAAATGGAGTTCTAGCGAAATAGCTATAAGTTTAGGAGACTGAAACATTGGAATTTGTCGAAAATAGGGCTCAAAGTGGGCAAAATCGCCGATGCGTAAGTGTCATGGCTACCGCTAACTTCGCGAAAGCATAATTCTGTTAGTTTTCGATCAAATTTCATAATTTTGGTGGCGTTATGATCGGAAAAAGATTCTCTATCATTTCATAAGAAAAAATTAATTTTTTTTTTTCCAAAAAAATTTCGACCCCAGGAACACTTTCCTGAGAAGGCCTGTCGACCCCCAAAGGGTTAATAAAAAAACAAAAAATAAAGGGTAAAGAAGTTTTTGTTGCATTTATGGATTTAGAAAAGGCATATAAGGTGGATAAGGAAACAATGTGGCAGGTGTTGCAAGTGAATGGAAAAGGTAGTAGGTTACTGAAAGCAGCAAAGAGTTTTTATGAGGATAACGGGGCTCAGGTTAGAGCATATAAGAGGGAGATTATTTTCCAGTAAAAGTAGGCCTTCGACAGGAATGCATGATCTCACCGTGATTGTTTAACATACTGTACTTATAAATTGGGTTGAAAAAGAAGTGAATGCTAGTGTGTTGAGATGACACTGTGCTTTTGGGAGATTCTGAGGAAAAGTTGTAAAGGTTGGTGGATGAATTTAGGAGGGTATGTAAAAGAAGGAAATTAAAAGCGAATATAGGAAAGAGCAAGGTGATGAGGGTAACAAAATATTTAAGTAATAAAAGATAGGATATCAGATTGGAGGGAGTATGGAGGAAGTGAATGTATTTAGATATAATGGAGTGGACTGCTTGGCAGATGGGTCTATGAAAAACGAGGTGAACCAGAGAACTGAAGGGGGGAAAAGGTGGGTGGTGCATCAAAGTATCTGTGGAGACAAAGAACATTATCCATGGAGGCAAAAAGGGGAATGTATGAAAGTATAGTGGTACCAACACTTACATGTATATGGGTGTGAAGAATGGGTTGTGAATGTTGCAGTGAGGAGGAGGCTGGAGGCAGTGGGCATACTGTGTCTGAGGGCAATGTGTGGCACAAATATTATGCTGAGAATTCATAGTTTGGAGATTAGGAGGTGTGTGGTTACTAAAAGTATTATCCAGAGGGCAGAGGAGGGGTTGATGAGGATGGAGCAAAATGGGATGACTTGGAGGTGTTGTAAGGGTTGCCCTAGGAAAGATTGGAGGGAGGGGGGTAAGAAGTTTTTGTATGTGAGGGGCTTGGACATCCAACAGGTGTGTGTGAGTATGTCAGATAGGAGTGGAGGTAAGTGGCTTTTATGACTTTGATGTGGTGTTGGAGTGTGAGCAAGGTAACATTTATGAAGGGACTCAGGAGAACTGGTTAAGAACTGGTTAGCTTGACTTGAGTTCTGGAGGTGGGAAGTACAGTGCCTGCACTCTGAAGGAGGGGCAGGGATATTTGTAATTGGGAGATGCATCTGAACTGTAGTATCAACAAGACAATGATGGTGAAAGCATTTTTTTTTTTTCAGATTACCCTACCTCAGCAGGCGATAACCAATGTGTCAAAAAATATATAAAATAATAATAATCATTCGAGTCATACACAAAGAAAATCTGCAACATCAATTAGAAAAAACTTGTCTAAGGTTGAGAGGATAAAAATATGAGAATATTCACAACTGCTAAAAAACAAATTAATGAAATGAAACAGAGAAACTACATAAAAAGAAGACTATACAATAATGTTGGGAAGTCTCTTGTAAATTAACCCTTTCACTGTCGGTGTCATAATATTATGGCTTGCAAGCCAGTGTTGGTGCCGTAATATTATGCCAAAATTCTAGCGGCTTCAAATCTAGCGGGAGAAAGCTGGTAGACCTACATGTGAGAGAATGGGTCTGCGTGGGCAGTGAGTGCAGTCTAAAAAAAATCGGGGAGGCTGCAGTGCATTGTGGGAGTGCCAATTCAGTACGCCTTGTTCACCATGCCTAACGGTAAGTAATACCTCACTCTCCAACAAATTGGGACTCTTCCCTTCCCAAATGATAGTTCTAACACAGATGGAAGTGTCAGTGAAGATGAATTTCATAGTTTTGAGGAGTTTGTGACCGAAAGCAATGCCCAGGATACAAGAAATAGTGCTGAAAACCCAGACCACCATGAACCTCCCACCTCTGGTGTTAGTACGTTTCAGTTGTACCACAGCAAAAGAGGAAACTCATATTTTCCCATGTCTCAAAGAATAAGTAAGTTTATTCAAGTACGTACAGTGGAACTCCGACTAACGTAAGCTCCATATAACGTAAAAATCGTGTAACGTAAGTTTTTTTCGCAAAATATTTGTCTCGTGTAGCGTATATTTACTCGTGTAGCGTTACGTACCAGACCTGTCCGCCTGCCCCGCATCTGCGCAGGATGCCAGTCTAGCGTTGTTTACCATTGAGAGAACATTACCCAGTGCGCTCTTTCAAACATTCACAATACATTTGTCGTATTTTTTGGTGGTTTAGTGATTGTCACTGTGAAATACGTCACCATGGGTCCAAAGAAGCTTCCTAGTGGCACCCCTGTGGTAAAGAGAGTGAGGAACACCATCGAAATGAAGAGAGAGATTGTAGAAAAATATGAGAGTAGCGTACGTCTGAGTGAGCTTGCCAGGATGTACAAGAAAACCCCATATACTATCAGCACTATCCTGGCAAAGAGAAATGAGATCAAGGAAGCTAATGTTGCAAAAGGGGTTGATATGTTAACGAAAAATAGATCGAAAACAGTGGATGAGGTGAGAAGTTGTTGATGGTGTGGATAAACAATAAACAATTAGCAGGTGATAGTATTTCCACGGCAATAATTTGTGAAAAGGCAAGGCAGTTGCACGCAGATCTTGTCAAGACAATGCCTGGAATCAGTGCTGAGGAGAGTGATTTTAAAGCCAGCAGAGGCTGGTTTGACAGGTTTAAGAAACGTAGTGGCATACACACTGTTGTGAGACATGGTGAGGCAGCCACCTCAGACAAATGTGCAGCTGAAAAATTTGTGAGTGAATTTAAGGGGTTCATAGAGGCTGAAGAATTCCTCCCCCAACAAGTGTTTGTGATGAAACAGGCCTGTTTTGGAAGAAAATGCCCAACAGGACCTTCATTACTCAGGAGGAAAAGGCACTGCCAGGACACAAGCATATGAAAGACAGGCTAACTCTTATGATGTGCCAATACCAGTGGTGATTTTAAAGTGAAGCCTTTACTGGTGTATCACGCAGAAAATCCCAGAGCCTTCAAGAAACACAATGTTAACAGGAATAATTTGTGTGTGCATTGGAAGGCTAACACTAATGCATGGGTCACTAAGGACTTTTTCATTGAATGGTTGACTGGAGTGTTTGGCCCTAGTGTGAAGAAATACCTCCTGGAAAATAAATTGCCACTCAAGTGCCTCCTGGTACTGGACAATGCTCTTGCTCATCCTCAAAACTTGGAAGAGTTGTTGTCTGACAACTTCAATTTCATCAGAGTGAAGTTCTTGCCTCCTAACACCACTCCTCTCATCCAGCCCATGGACTAGCAGGTCATTGCAAACTTCAAGAAACTGTACACCAAAGCAGTGTTTCAGAAGTGCTTTGATGTGACCTCAGACACTGCATTGACCCTAAGAGAGTTCTGGAAAGATCACTTCAATATCGTGCATTGCATAGGCCTTATAGGTAAGGCTTGGGAGGGAGTGACTTCCAGGACTTTGAACTCTGCTTGGAGACCACTATGGCCGGATTGTGTTGAAAAGAGGGATTTTGAAAGATTTGAGGCTGACCCTGACCCTGACGACCCTGTGCCTGTTGTGGAAGATATTGTGGTATTGGGGAACAGCCTGGGGTTGGAGGTGAGTGGTGAGGATGTGGAAGAGTTGGTGGAGGAGCACAGGGTAGAGCTAACAACTGAAGAGCTGCAAGAGCTGGAACTGGAACAGCATCAGACCAGAGCTGAGGTTATTGCTTCACAAGAGGAGGAAGAGAGAGTGAAGGAGGTGCCTTCTTCAGTGATTAAGGAAATGTGTGGAATGTGGAATAGGTTACAAAGTTTAGTTGAAAAACACCACCCTGAGCAAGCTGAAATGAGCCATCTGTGCAACCACTTCAGTGACAGAGCCATGTTGCACTTCAGGAAAATATTAAAGTCGCCAGAAACAGAGGACTGTGAACAGTTATTTCACGAGGCAGGGATCCAGTGACTCTCAAGCTGGTCCTAGTGGCATTAAAAGAAAAAGAAGGGAAGTAACCCCAGATAAGGACTTGTTACCTGAAGTCTTTATGGAGGGGGATTCCCCTTCCAAACACTAACACACTCCCCCTGTCGTCCTCCCTATCTTCTAGATGCCTGCAACTCTCTTCAATAAAGGTAAGTAAATGTTATTTATTAATCTGTTTTTTATTATTTAGTATTAGTAGTAGTATTTATAGTTTTAATAATGTTGTTTTGTGTATGTAGAACTATAATTAAAATGTATTTTTTGTGAATATTTTTGGGTGGAACGGATTAATTGTATTTACATTATTTCTTATGGGAAATAAGGTTTCGAATTACGAACTTTTCGTGTTAAGAACTAGCTCCTGGAACGGATTAAGTTCGTTAGTCGAGGAACCACTGTACATAACTGTTCAAGTTGGGAGCTGCTCGTATGTCGAGGTACCACTGTATTATAATATTATATCCACAGCAGTCACACAACTCCTGGGGAATGGGAAGTCATCATATCTCATCAAGAGAACAAGAGTAGCTCCAATTCCTCCACTCAAGAGCCTTTCACCAGCATCAAGGTAACCCTCCTTTAAGTGTAGTAAGCAAAAACAAAAGTCAAGGAAATCCCATCTACCTTCATATTTTTGGGAAGGATACTTGAAATCATGTTTTAGGTATACCCCTTTTTGTTCATTTTCTGACAAGTTGCTTAACACTCATGTAGGTTATATGAGGACTATGTCTGGAGAAAACTTGTAGCCAACAATACTAGAAGGGCTGCACCAACCTCAAAATTTTATAACAAAATGCTTTAATATTTTCAAATGACTATCATGGAGAATCACTAACCCATTGGAGTCATATAGAGCCTGGGGAATGGGAAGTACAGCCAGGTTTCAATTATTTTTTTATTTTTATTAACACATCGGCCGATTCCCACCAAGGCAGGGTGGCCCGAAAAAGAAAAACTTTCATCATCATTCACTCCATCACTGTCTTGCCAGAAGGGTGCTTTACACTACAGTTATAAAACTGCAACATTAACACCCCTCCTTTAGAGTGCCGGCACTGTACTTCCCATCTCCAGAACTCAAGTCCGGCCTGCCGGTTTCCCTGAATCCCTTCATAAATGTTACTTTGCTCACACTCCAACAGCACGTCAAGTATTAAAACCATATGCCTCCATTCACTCCTATCAAATACGCTCACACATGCTTGCTGGAAGTCCAAGCCCTCGCACACAAAACTTCCTTTACCCCTCCCTCCAACCTTTCCTAGGCCGACCCCTACCCCGCCTTCCCTCCACTACAGATTTATACACTCTCGAAGTCACTCTGTCTCGTTCCATTCTCTCTACATGTCCAAACCACCTCAACAACCCCTCCTCAGCTCTCTGGACAATCGTTTTGGTAATCCCGCACCTCCTCCTAATTTCCAAACTCCGAATTCTCTGCATTATATTCACACCACACATTGACCTCAGACATGACATCTCCACTGCCTCCAGCCTTCTCCCCGTTGCAACATTCATCACCCATGCTTCACACCCATATAAGAGCGTTGGTATAACTATACTCTCATACATTCCCTCTTTACTTCCATGGACAAGGTTCTTTGTCTCCACAGACTCCAGTGCTCCACTCACCCTTTTCCCTCATCAATTCTATGATTCACCTCATCCTTCATGACCCATCCGCCGACATGTCCACTCCCAAATATCTGAATACATTCACCTCCTCCATACTCTCTCCCTCCAATCTGATATCCAATCTTTCGTCACCTATTCTTTTTGTTATCCTCATCACCTTACTCTTTCCTATATTCACTTTCAATTTTCTTCTTTTACACACCCTACCAAATTCATCCACCAACCTCTGCAGCTTCTCTTCAGAATCTCCCAAAGCACAGTGTCATCAGCAAAAGCAACTGTGACAACTCCCACTTTGTATTTGCTTCTTTATCTTTTAGCCCAACACCTCTTGCCAAGACCCTCGCATTCACTTCTCTTACAACCCCATCTATAAATATATTGAACAACCACGGTGACATCACACATCCTTGTCTAAGGCCCACTTTTACTGGGAAATAGTCCCCTTCTCTCCTACACACTCTAACCTGAGCCTCACTATCCTCATAAAAACTCTTCACTGCTTTCAGTAACCTTCCTCCTATTCCATACACCTGCAACATCTGCCACATTGCCCCCTATCTACCCTATCATACGCCTTTTCCAAATCCATAAATGCCACAAAACATCTTTACCCTTATCCAAATACTGTTCACCTATATGTTTCACTGTAAACACTTGGTCTACACACCCCTACCTTTCCTAAAGCCCCCTTGTTCATCTGCTATCCTGCTTTCTGTTTTACTCTTAATTCTTTCAATAATAACTCTACCATACACTTTACCAGGTACACTCAACAGACTTATTCCCCTATAATTTTTGCACTCTCTTTGTCCCCTTTGCCTTTATACAAAGGAACAATACACGCTCTCTGCCAATCCCTAGGTACCTTACCCTCTTCCATACATTTATTAAATAATAGCACCAACCACTCCAAAATATATCCCCACCTGCTTTTAACATTTCTATCTTTATCCCATCAATCCCAGCTGCCTTACCCCTTTCATTCTACCCACTGCCTCACGAACTTCCCTACACCCACAACTGGCTCTTCCACACTCCTACAAGATGTTATTCCTCCTGTCCACACACGAAATCACAGCTTCCCTGTCTTCATCAACATTTAACAAATCCTCAAAATATTCTCTCCATCTTCCCGATACCTCTAACTCTCCATTTAATAACTCTCCTCTCCTATTTTTAACTGTCAAATCCATTTGTTCTCTAGGCTTCCTCAACTTATTAATCTCATTCCAAAACTTTTCTTATTTTCAACAAAATTTGCTGATAACATCTCACCCACTCTCTCATCTGCTCTCTTTTACATTGCTTCACCACTCTTTTAACCTCTCTTTTTCTCTCCATATACTCTTCCCTCCTTGCATCACTTCCACTTTGTAAAAACCTCTCATATGCTAACTTTTTCTCCCTTACTACTCTCTTTACATCATCATTCCACCAATCGCTCCTCTTCCCTCCCGCACCCACTCGCCTGTAACCACAAACTTCTGCTGAACACTCTAACACTACATTTTTAAATCTACCCCATACATTTTCGACCCCATTGCCTACATCTCACTAGCCCATCTATCCTCCAATAGTTGTTTATATCTTACCCTAACTGCCTCCTCTTTAGTTTATAAACCTTCACCTCTCTTTTACTTACTGATTCTATTTTCCTTGTATCCCATCTACCTTTTACTCCCACTGTAGCTATAACTAAAAAGTGATCTGATATATCTGTAGCCCTCTATAAACATGTACATCCTGAAGTCTACTCAACAGTCTTTTATCTACCAATACATAGTCCAACAAACTACTGTCATTACGCCCTACATCATATCTTGTATACTTATTTATCCTCTTTTTCTTAAAATATGTATTACCTATAACTAAACCCCTTTCTATACAAAGTTCAATCAAAGGGCTTCCATTATCATTTACACCTGGCACCCCAAACTTACCTACTACACCCTCTCTGCATGTTTCTCCCACTTTAGCATTTAGGTCCCCTACCACAATTACTCTCATTTGTTTCAAAAGTTCCTATACATTCGCTAACATCTCCCAAAATCTCTCTCTCTCCTCTACACTCCTCTCTTCTCCAGGTGCATACACGCTATTATGACCCACTTTTCGCATCCGACCCTTATTTTAATCCACATAATCCCTTGAATTTACACATTTATATTCCCTCTTTTCCTTCCATAACTGATCCTTCAACATTATTGCTACCCCTTCCTTAGCTCTAACTCTTTTAGATACTCCTGACTTAATCCCATTTATTTCTCCCCACTGAAACTCGCCTACCCCCTTCAGCTTTGTTTCGCTTAGGGCCAGGACATCCAACTTCTTTTCATTCATAACATCGGCAATCATCTCTTTCTTATCATCCGCACTACATCCACGCACATTCAGACAACCCAATTTTATAAAGTTTTTTTTCTTCTCGTTTTTAGTAGATTTGTACAGGAGAAGGGGTTACTAGCCCATTGCTCCCGGCATCTTAGTCGCCTCATACGACACGCATGGCTTACGGAGGAAAGATTCTTTTCCACTTCCCCATGGACAATAGAGAAAATAAAAAGAACAAGAGCTATTAAGAAAAAGAAGAAAAACCTAGATGTGTGTATGTATATATATGCATGTGTATGCCAGTGTAGTGTGACCTAAAGTGTAAGTAGAAGTAGCTAGATATACCTGTTATCCAGCGTGTTTATGAGACAGAAAAAAGACACCAGCAATCCTACCATCATGTAAAACAGTTTCAGGTTTCTGTTTCACAGTCACCTGGCAGGACGGTAGTACCTCCCTGGGTGGTTGCTGTCTACCAACCTACTACCTAATTAGTTTCAATTAGTGAAAGTCAAATTAGTGTGAATTTTGATTTAGCATGAAATTAATTAATGCTAGTTTTTCCCCAGACTCTTCAAATCATGAGCAAAAATTACATATACAGTGGACCCCCGGCTAACGAAAAAACTTCATTCCAGAAGCCTGCTCAAGTGCCATTACCGAACGAATTTACTCCCTTAAGGAATAATGTCACGTAGGTTAGTCTATTTCAGGCCCTCAAAAATACACTCCCACAAGCATTTACAATATTATACTTACATAATTGTACGATTTCCGGGGTGTTCGTTAGCCGGGAGTCCACTGTACAGTGGTACCCCGAGTTTCGTACTTTATTCGTTCCAGAAGGCTGTTCAAGTGCCATTACCGAACGAATTTGTTCCCATAAGGAATAATG
The DNA here is from genome assembly GCA_009830355.1 of Cherax destructor. NCBI lineage: Eukaryota > Metazoa > Arthropoda > Malacostraca > Decapoda > Parastacidae > Cherax > Cherax destructor. The sequence goes on along the minus strand of WNWK01007579.1, from coordinate 27,545 downwards.
TAAATTAGATAAGTTTATTTCAGACCCCCAAAAATACATTTACATAAAATACATTTACATCTAGCTATAATCAGCATCAAGACAGCTCTCCTTTGATTGTCACAACCCAAAAAAAATCAAAGCATCACAGAATATAATTTGTTAAAAGATTAAAATAGTAAGAAATAAAATATATGCCACGGGAGAATATAAATCTGGAGTGAAGAATAATTTACTTACCCCTCTGACTTTGGTTGAAAATGCTTGCCACTTTGCTTTGTCAGCCTCGTGGGCTTCCTCTATCTGCTTCAGCCTGTCGTGTTTCCGCTGTTTTCGTTTCTTGGCTTGCTGGCGCTGAGCTTCCACCAGTTTTCTCCTATAGATAAAAGAACTCATCATCACTGTATTCACTTTTATCTTTTTTCATAGAGTTGTTAAGCACTTCGAGGTCATACAGCCCTGAAATTTTGACTAAGGAAAATAATAAATACAGTGGTACCTCTATTTACGAGCAGCTCCCAACTCGAACAATTATGTAAGTGTATTTTTGTAGGTGCTTTTGTAAGTGTATTTTTGGGGGTCTGAAATGGATTAACCTAATTTTCATTATTTCTTATGGGAACAAATTCCTTCAGTATCGGCACTTGAATAGCCGTCTGGAATGAATTAAGCTCGTAAATAGAGGTACCACTGTATTTATTCTAGCCTAATTAATGTGAAAACATTTTTGTTAGATTTGATGCTCAAGGCATTTTATTATTTCATTTTAAATTCAAGATACACAATCATGCTGTTTACTATGGGCAACCAACCTTTTATGGCATAAGAGACACAATTAGCAATTTTCTGATAATTAAGAGCTATAAGTTATAAATAACTTTTTCATATAGGGACATAGACTGAAGTACATATGACTAGTGTACACATTTTTCTTTCATGTAAACACTCAATTTAACTGACTAATAGAGAGAGCTGGGGGCTAGAAATGGCAACTGTGGTGGATAGAGTAGAGATTGTTTTGCAGAAATCATAAATATAGAGGACAATTCTGTAACCAACAGACTTTGTCCATTGGTTCCAACTCAAACGACTTGGATTTTGTCCCGCAATTTGTAGTCGGTTATATCAAGGGATTGCTGTAATCATAAAGAAAATGCTCCATAACTGAATGAAAAAAAGTGAGTGGGAGAGAGAAATGTAATTTATCAAGTGTGCACAAACAAAAAATAAAATAATGTACTGCCCTGAAAAATTGTCACCAAGATTCAGAGCTTATTTTTAATAAAAATCTCTTTATTTTACCTATGTTAGGAAATTCTAAAATAGTTATACACTACTAATGAACATCTCTTAGAGCAGTGGCATGAGAATGAAAAGTAAACCTGGATAATGACTTGTGAGCCACAATAAATGAGGAAAAGAGCCACATGAGGCTTATAGCCAAGGCTCACAAGCCAAGGTTCACAAACCAAGGTTCACAAACCAAGGTTCACAAACCAAGGCTCACAAGCCAAGGTTCACAAACCAAGGTTCACAAGCCAAGGCTTGGCCATGTTTGCCATATAATTTTATTATGATTTATTACCAGTTTGGTTTCATCTTTTGCTTTACTTGGATTGAGCATAATAAATAAAATATAATGCATTGTAATTAGAGAATTACAGACACAGCAGCTACTTTATGCAAACAATAGCAAGGGGAAAAAAACAGAAATTCACACCCATTCCAAAAACTGGAGATGTATTGTAACTTAGACAAAACTTTGGTTTGTCCTGGACAGTTATCAAGTTGGGAGTTAACTAAATAACTCGCATCTTTCACCACTGCCTAGTGCAGTGCAAATAGCCTTCTCTGTGAAAAGAGGCAAATGTAGTCCCTGTTCACAAAAAAAAGAGCAGAGCAGAAATCAGCAACTACAGACCAGTGTCACTCCTGTCAATCACTGGCAAGATCCTTGAGACAATAATCTCAAGACAAATGACAGAGTTTTTTGACTACCACTCACTACTTTGTGACCATCAATATAGCTTCAGGAAAGATGACTCTGCTGCTCATCTGTTGTTAAACCTCTCCACTAAATGGCACCAGTCACTGGATGAATCCAAAGTCAGCTATGTGGTAGCACTGGACATTGCTGGTGCTTTCAACAGAGTGTGGCACCAGGACCTCTTGGAAAAACGGCAAGCACTTTGAACTGCAGGCTCTATACTATGTCTCCTCAGTGATTACCTTCATGGTAGATCTCAATGAAACAGAATCAGAAAGACATTCTATTGGGGCAAGCGTTCCACAGGAAAGTGTGCTTGGGCCATTGTTATGGAATGTCTACTTCAATGACCTCCTTCATCTCATCCCAGAATCACATGCATATGCAGACGACTGTACTCTGACATTTACTTATCCAAGAGAAGAAATGGCAGCTGCTCTAAGCTATATCAATCACCAGCTAAGAGTTATATCAGCCTGGGGAAACCGATGGCAGGTAACATTTGCACCAGACAAAGCACAAATGATGGTATCTAGGCACCATGATGGTAATGCCGAAGCAGTAGTAAGTATGAATGGGAGAGTGTTGGTACCCAGGAAAGAAGCTGATGTACTTGGGGTGAAATTTGACTCCAAAATGACCATGAAGAACCACATTGTAAATCTTGCAAACAAAGCAGCCAGGAAGCTTACAGCACTTTGACTTATCTCGCATCTGCTTGACAGTAGGGGTTGCAAGATTCTGTATGAGGCACAAGTACGCTCACACCTTGAATATGCTCCTCTTTCTTGGTTTGCCTGCCCCCCCCCCCCTCTCATCTGCGACTGCTTGACAGAGTAGAGAACAGAGCAAAATGTCTCATCTCTTGCCTGGATCCATCCTGGATAGATCAGTCATTTCAGCAGAGCCTTTAACACAGGAGGGATGTGGGCAGCCTTAGTGTTATGTACAAGGCCAACATTGACAAAGTACCACACTTGGCTCCACTTCAAGGACAGCGAGAAGCAAGCTTCTATACCACAAGACGTGCAGAAAGCAGCAACTTCACTCTGGCTGTACCCTTCTCCAGAACATCACTTCATCTGAGATCATTTATCCCCAGGATGAATGGAGTCTGGAACACATTCGTACAGCATTATGATATCAACGAGATAAAGTCAGTTGATCAAATGAAAATGCTGGCCCACAGATGGCTAAAACTTCATCCTGTTCCCTACTTGTATGTTTCATAATAAAAATGCTTTCAAATGAGCTTATGTAGGTAACAGCTCTTAGCTTGTCAATAAAGTTAGGAATCCTTAACCTGTGTAAAAGAGAGAGAGAGAGAGAGAGAGAGAGAGAGAGAGAGAGAGAGAGAGAGATGGATGGATGGATTGTATATTTTTGAACTGAAGAAGGCATTCAATACAGTGCCACACAAGAGTGTAAGACAAAAACTAGAAGAGCAGGCAGAAATAACAGGGAAGGAACTACAGTGAATCAAAAAATATTTAACAGGAAAGAAAAGTTATTATCCAGGTGGTTGTGTTGGTACAGGCAAGTGTGAAGAGTAGGATTCCAAAAAGGTCCATATTAGAACCAGTGCTGTTTCTAAGGTACATGAATGATACGACAGAAGAAATCAAATCAGAGGTGTCCTTGTTCGCAGATGACAAGAAAAGTAATATGATAATACAACCAGAAGACCATGAAAGACTACAACTGGATATGGATAAGTTTAATAAGTGGCTTTAAGAATTTAACCCAAGAAAATGCAAAGTTATGAAAATTGAGGAAGGGCAAAGATGACCGGAAACAGGGATAAAGGCTGCAAACCTCAGGGTGAGCATAGCAATGAGTATGTTGTCTGAGTTACACATCATCCAAATAATCTCCGAAAGAAACACAAGATTGGCAAATTTAAGGGTAACTTTCAGGATCATCAACAGTGTTATTCCCAACACAATATCAATCCAATGTCACACCCATCTTGGGATATTGGGTATTTGGAGTGACATCTGAATTGTTGTATCTGGGCACCTCTGGAAAGACAGTGATAATATGTGAATGTTGGTGAAAGCATTTCTTTCTTTTTTGGGTCACCCTGCCTCAGTGGAAGATGGCCGATGTGTTAAGAAAAAAAATTAAGTCTGGAAAAAAAGTCAAAGGTCTGCAACAAGACTAGTTCTGAAGTTAAAGGGTATGAGCTATGAAGAGAGACCAAAGGAGGTAAACCTGATGGCATTAGAGGACAAGGACTAGGGGTGATATGATAATAACATACAAAATACTTAGAGGAATCGACAAGGTGGCTTGTCTGTTTGAGAGGTGGGACTCATGGTCACAAAAGCACAGCTGGAAGTTAAAAACATAGATGAGTCACAGGTATGTTAGGAAATACTTATTTAGCATTAGAGTTGTCGGGAAGTGGAATAACCTAGACAGTGAAGTGGAAGAGGCAGTATCCATCCATAGTTTTAAGAGGGAAAAAAACTCTAGTACCAGCCAGTAGAAAGACAGGGCCAGGAGCCAATATTCAACCCTTGTAGCCACATATATGCATACTTAAAAGCGAGTGCAGAGAATGAAATAAGCATTTTTCTATTATGTATATAGTGACTAACAATACCCAAAAAAATAAGTAAATTGATGTAATTTTAATGAACAAGTCATAACCTGTAAAAATAAATTGTAATAGCTGGGAAAGATGATGGATACTTACTTATTTTTCTCAGATTCTGATGCAAAGCCAAGATGGTGTTGTCCTCGCTTCTCTCCTGGAATTCGCTCCTTTAGCATGGACAACTTTGTAACGTCAGAATTTCCATAGCCATCAAAACTGACAGCCACAAGACCATCATCTGTTATTGCATCAATAACAGCATCATACCTGCAAGAGACAATAACTTATATTTCTATTGCACCTGTATTTGACCATTTATTCCATTAACTATTTTGTTGCTGACAAATACTATGCACAAGAAATTTAGTAATATGATCAGAAACAGATATGTTTGATAGTCTTTTCGTGAAAAAGTAACCTTTTTAATCTATGAATTATTCAAACAAAAATATAGAAATGTCTACAGTAATTATTTATCATGAAATTGTAAAGCAAAATTATTATTACATTCATGGGGGAGTGTTAAACCCATAGGGGTCAAACAGCACCTGGGGGAATTGGAGGCATTCAGATCCATTCCAGGAATTAGATTAAAAGCCTCTTGGCAGCATCGAGGCATTGCCCTTGAAGAGAAAACTAGTGTAATAATGTTACTTAAAGTTTAGGGAATTATTTCTTAAATACAGTGGACACCCCGGTTTACGTAATTAATTCGTTCCAGAATGCTGTTCAAGTGCCGTTACCAAACGAATTTGTTCCCATAAGGAATAATGTAAATTAGATTTGTCCTTTTAGACCCCAAAAATACACTTGCAAAAGCACTTACAAAAATACACTTACATAATTGTTCGAGTTTGGAGCAGTACATAAACCGGGGGTCCACTGTATACATTACTATAACTGTTGATGATACTGTGCTTTTGGGAGATTATAAAGAGAAGTTGCAAATGTTAGTGGACAAGTTTGGGAGGGTGTGTACAGAAAGAAAGTTGAAAGTGAACATAGATAAGAGTAAGGTGATGAGGGTATCCTAAGCTGTCTGGGAATTAGCATGGGGTGTTACCGAGCACCATGGCTTGCTGTAGTGTTTAGAATCTCAGATTAAAGTGTTGAAGAAGGAGGTTCTACTTCTTCAGGAGGAAAATAGGAGGCTGAAGCTTCGCCTAGATGGGTTTGGGAGTGAGTGTGAGATGGTTGGAGCTGGTAAGGACTAAAAGGTTACCAGCAGTGAGTTGGAGTGGGGCAGCCACTTTAAGTGGTAAGTGGTTCACAATTCAGGAAGAAGGAAGATAAGGAAGGTTAATAGAGAAGATGTGAAGGTAGGAAATAGATTCTCTGTTCTTCAGGACGAGTCTACTTCGGTGGTTAGTGAGGTTAAAGGTACCATTGACTCCCCTGCTAATCAAGGTAAGAATATTCTGATTGTGGGAAACGCTCAGGTAAGATATATGGACCGTGCTTTTTGTAACAGAGATAGGAAGGTCAGACAGTGTGCCTCCCAGGAGCTGGTGTTGGTGACATAGTCAGCAGGTTGGATAATATTATGTCTGGTAATGGGAATAAGCCCATTACCTGTCTTAGTGCTGGTGGAAATGACATAGAGAAGGGCAGGAGACAGGAGCTGCTGGATAAGTACAGGTCAGCCATAGATGTAGTCAGGTCTAAGGGAGGGATCCCAATCATATGTAGCATCTTGCCTAGAAGGGGAGTGGGCAGTGAATGGATGTCTAGGGCAATTGATATAAATTGCTGGCTAGACAGGTACTGCAAGGAACTTGTAATCCCATTCATTGATAACTGGGACAAATTCTATGGCAAATGTGATATGTATGCAAGGGATGGGGTTCATCTCTCTGGGACTGGAGTGGTTGCATTAGCCAATTCAAGTGAGGGGGTCATTGATGACTTGTCTAGGACTGTAAACTGATAGATTATAGAGGTATGGGTTTTTGTGGGAAACAATCAGGCTGCAGTACTAGGGTTGAAAACCAGATATTACCAGGATACCCAAGGGATTTGTTTAAAAAGACAATATTCAAAATAAAGTTGCTAGTAAAGGCAAAGCAATTGTTCAACAGAGAGAGATAGTAGAGGGCAACGAGTGACTAGCTTCCTTAAGGTTTGCTATACAAATACAGTGGACCCCCGGATTTCGTACAGCTTCCAACTTGAACAATTATGTAAGTGTATTTTTGTAAGTGCTTTTGTAAGTGTATTTTTGGGGGTCTGAAACGGACTAATCTAAATTACATTCGTCCTTATGGGAACAAATTCATGGGAATGAGAAATTACCTGGGTGGGCTAAATTGGGATAAGCTAACTATGGGTCTGGTAGGTGGTGCTGGTTGCCAATATGACATTTTTCAGAGCATAGTTCTAGCTGTCCAGATAACTTTTGTTCCGAGTAGAGAAATTAGATCTAACAAAAATGATCCCAAATGGATAAACAATAGATTTAAACATCTCATTGGTCAAAAGAGAGGCATATATAGGCATATCAAAAGAGAGAATGGGCAGTTAAGAAATCAATATATTCAATTAGAGAGAGAAATAAAAAAAGGAATAAGAAAAGCAAAAAGGGATTATGAGGCTAAAATTGCAAGGTATTCGAAGACTAACCCAAAAGGGTTCTTTCAGGTATACAGAAGTAAGATTAGGGACAAGATAGGCCCACTTAAGAGTAACTCAGGTCAGATCACTGACAGTGATAAGGAAATGTGTGAACTTTTCAACACTTACTTCCTCTCAGTTTTTACTCAGGAAGATACTAGCGAAAATCCAGAAATAATAAATTCTGTAGAACAGGACGATAATAAACTATGCACGAATGGGGTAACTAGTGACATGGTCCTCAGACAAATAGAGAAATTAAAACCTAACAAATCCCCAGGCCCTGATGAACTGTTTGCAAGGGTTTTAAAGGAATGTAAAGATTAACTTGGCATACCTTTGGCTAATCTTTTCAATATATCACTACAAACTGGCAGAGTGCCAGACAAGTGGAAAATGGCAAATGTAATACCTATTTACAAGGCAGGTGACAGGTCCTTAGCTTCAAACTATAGACTATTTATGGAATTAATAATTGCCGAGGCATTTCGTAGCCATCTTGAAAGGCATAAATTGATTAATGAATCTAAGGTATTTGAGGAGGTAGATCATGGTATTGAATATGATATTGTGTATATGGACTTCAGTAAGGCTTCTGATAGAGTTCCACATCAGAGGCTATTGAAGAAACTTAAGGCACACGGAATAGGAGAAATTTTTTCCTGGGTAGAGGCACGGTTGACAAATAGGCAGCAGAGAGTTTGGATAAATGGGGAGAAATCAGAATGGGGGCACGTAACAAGCGGTGTTCCATGTTCCACCGGGGTCAGTGTTGTGCCCCTTGTTGTTCACAATTTACATAAACGACATAGATGAGGGAATAAATAGCGACATAAACAAATTTGCTGATGACACCAAAATAGGCCGTCCAATTCATTCTAATGAGGACATTAGAGCACTCCAGGATGATTTGAATAGACTGATGCAGTGGTCGGAGAAGTGGCAGATGCAGTTTAATATAGACAAATGCAAAGTTCTAAATGTTGGATAGGAAAATAACCATGCCACATATAAACTAAATAATATAAATCTTAATATTACTGATTGCAAAAAGGATTTAGGAGTTCTGGTTAGCAGTATAATCTGAAACCAAGACAACAGTGTATAAGTGTTTGCAATAAAGCTAACAGAATCCTTGGCTTTATATCAAGAAGTATAAATAATAGAAGTCCTCAGGTTGTTCTTCAACTCTATATATCTTTGGTTAGGCTTCATTTAGATTATGCTGCACAATTCTGGTCACCGTATTACAGAATGGATATAAATGCACAGGAAAACGTGCAAAGGATGATGATAAAGTTGATTTCATGTATCAGAAATCTTCTCTATGAGGATAGACTGAGGGCCCTGAATCTGCACTCTCTAAAAAGGTGTAGAATTAGGGATGATATGATTGAGGTGTATAAATGGAAAACAGGAATAAATAAAGGGGATGTAAATAGTGTGCTAAAAATATCTAGCCTAGACAGGACTTGCAGCAATGGCTTTAAGTTGGAAAAATTCAGATTCAGGAAGGATATTGGAAAGCACTGGTTTGGTAATAGAGTTGTGGATGAGTGTAGTTTTAAAAATAGGTTAGATAAATACATGAGTGGGTGTGGGTGGGTGTGAGTTGGACCTGACTAGCTTGTGCTACTAGGTCAGATGCCGTGCTCCTTCCTTAAGTGAATGTGACCTGACCTGAATAGGTTAGGGCATTGGCTTAAGCTGGGAAGAGAATTGGACCTGCCACGCATGGGCCAGTAGGCCTGCTGCAGAGTTCCTTCTTTCTTATGTTCTTATATCACATTGAAGGGAGGGAGTATGGAAGAAGTGAATGTGTTCAGATATTTGGGAGTAGATTTGTCAGCAGATAAGTTTATGAAGGACGAGGTTAACCATAGAATTGATGAAGTTAAAAAGGTGAGTGGTGCACTGAAGTGTCTTTTTTTTTTCAACAAGTCGGCCGTCTCCCACCGAGGCAGGGTGACCCAAAAAGAAAGAAAATCCCCAAAAAGAAAATACTTTCATCATCATTCAACACTTTCACCACACTCATACATAATCACTGTCTTTGCAGAGGAGCTCAGATACGACAGCTGAGAATTGTCCCTCCCAGCTGTCACTATCCCAGACCCCTCCTTTAAAGTGCAGGCATTGTACTTCCCATTTCCAGGACTCAAGTGTCTGTGGAGACAAAAAACGTTATCCATGGAGGCAAAAAAGGGAATGTACGAGAGTATAGTGGTACCAACACTCTTATATAGGTGTGAAGCATGGGCTGTAAATGCTGCAGCAAGGAGGATACTGGAGGCAGTGGAGATGTCATGTCTAAGGGCACTGTATGGTGTAAATACTATGCAGAAAATTCGTAGTGTGGAAATTAGGAGGAGGTGTGGAGTCACAAAAAGTAATATTCAGAGGGCTGAAAAGGGGTTATTGAGGTGGTTTGGCCATTTAGAGAGGGTGGAGTAAAATAGAATGACTTGGAGGGTGTATAAATTTGTAGTGGAGGGGAGGAGGGAGTAGGGGATCATCCTAGGAAAGGATGGAGGGGGCAAGGGGCAAGGGGCAAGGGGCAAGGGGCAAGGACATACAGCAGGCATGTGTGAGTGTGTAAGACAGGAGTGAATGGTGACAAATGGTTTTTGGGACCTGATGAGCTGTTGGAGTGTGAGCACGGTAATATTTTGTGAAGGGATTCAGGAAAACCAGTTAGCTGGACTTAAGTCCTGGAGGTGGGAAGTACAGTGGACCCCTGGTTTTCGTACTGCTCCAAACACGAACAATTATGTAAGTGTATTTTTGTAAGTGCTTTTGTAAGTGTATTTTTGGGGGTCTAAAAGGACTAAGCTAATTTACATTATTCCTTATGGGAACCAATTTGTTTGGTAATGGCACTTGAACAGCATTCTGGAATGAATTAATTACGAACACCGGGGGTCCACTGTACAATGCCTGCACTTTAAAGGAGAGGTTTGGGATATTGGCTGTTTAGAGTGACATCTAAACTGTTATATCTGGGCACCTCTGCAAAAACAGTGATTATGTGTTTCTTTCTTTTTTGGGTCACCCTGCTTCGGTGGGAGACGGCCGGAGTGTTAAAAAAAAAAAAATACTATAATCAAGCAGCTCCCCAAATGTAAAAGCTTAATAACAAAAACTGTACATGAAAGTATTACAATGTGCTCTGACACTCATGGTTAATCAATACAGAAATAATTGAATAACTTCACCAGTTTTTTTCATAAATAACTTATCTATAATTATCACTAAATACAGTAGGACCCCCGTATCCATGGCGGATATGTTCCAAGGACCTGCCATGGATACTGAAACTGCGGATAGTAGCAGATTCTATATATAAGTCCTATACATACCTATTATGAAGTTTAATTAATAAATTATGCACAATAAGTGGAGAATTATCACTTTTTCACTGATGGTAAGCACTTCATGGCCAGTTTCTCTACTTTTGCACTTTGGGGTCTTTATTATGCAAAATTAAGAGGTATTTTTGGGCCACAGTAAACTGTGGATAACTCAAACCGCAGATACCAAATCACTAGATATGGGGGTTCTACTGTACTGTATATGAAAGATCATTCATGCTTCTGATTGAAGAAACATCACATAACAATTAATTGAAATTTCACTGTATTAATGTGGAGAAAAATCTCCAGTTTATGAAGGGGGCGATATCCTCACCTCTTTCCCTACCACACTAATGAAGAACACATGATAGACGAGGCATCACCAGGCCACGCCTCTCTCTACCAGACTTCCTGGCCATTAGTACATATGAGTGGAAGCCTAGGAGAACTGTTATAGTATCCCCATAGCAGAAAAAAATAAGTAAGAAAATGCCTTCTACTTGATAAACAAGCTAGAATATCAAGAAACAGGGATTCTAGGATGAAGTCTGTTTCAAAAGTTAGCAATGAATGTCTATTAAGCTGAAGGCAGCGTTTCCTTTGTGGGACACAGACCGCGGCACTCAAGAGCATCAGATTGCTACAAATATTGAATGGTAATGCGTGTCACAGAAGGCATAACTGCTCTCTCACTAAAGAACAGAGAGATAACAGTGACCAGTGCATTCTTGACTCCTGTTTGACTATCTCCAGAGACACTAGAAAATTAATCTAGTACCAAATACGAGACAAGAAATTCGCGGTAGAACTAATCACAGTATGTATATAGTGTTTATTAGCGTCTCCGTGTCCCTTTCTCGAGTGAACATTGGGAGAACGAAGTAAAGTTCAATGTTATTTAACTTTCTCCCTACTGTGGATAATTTCACGAAACTCATGAACAAGTGATGGTATTGAATGACAGTGAAGTAACCGGTGTGCGAATGAAAGAACACCAAGATACAATGATGCCGAGTGATTACGTTCAACATTCTTCGATCAAGACAACAATAATGGCCTCGTGTCGCTCCAACGACACAGGAATCCAGTTGTACAATGAGTCAGGCAGGTTTTATTCCTCTGTTATTTGCCTCTTTAAAACACTGCAGTGTTTAGGTTAATGTTAGTACAAATATTTCCCACCTTAGAAACCATCATTAGAATGCCATAGCCAAAACCCATGTGAGTAATCATCGCATTCCAGGTAGAATTGACATACTGGAACATACAATGGGCCAGAGTTAACCCAGATTATTCGCTATCATCAGCCCCTGTGGACACAACTGCAGAAACGTCGAGGGTGATTCCAGGGAGAGGCTGTTGGAATTTGTGCTGTTAAAAGATAAGTACCTCTCATTGTTATCATGTTTTTATCATGCAGGAAAGTGTACTTATCTAAGAAGTTCCACCACAGTTAATATGTCAACCAATAGACTGCTTAATTCTGTGCCATGCCTTGAAATTAATTTGTGTTTATACAAATAACCCGCACATAGGAGAAAGGAGCTTACGAGGACGGTTTGGTCCAAAGCGTCGCTTTAAGCTCCTCCTTCCTATGTGCGTATTGTTCCAGTCATGGTATTGTGCCTTTTTGTTCTTAATTTCTGTCTGGGGCAAAAATTTTGAAAAAAAAAAAAAAAATCTTATAGAATGAAAGGGTGTTTCTATATGAATCAAATAGGACTTAAATGAGTGGAATCTGATAAAAACAATTTTATGATTTGCTGAAGTTGGTGAAAAATGATCACTCATCGCCAACAGTGGCATTAATACAGTAGGGCCCCACTTATATGGCAGGTTAGGTTCCAGGCTACTGGCAGAAAGCAAGCCATTTTTTCTATTTATAAATGCATATAAATGCCAGACAACAAGTTTACACTAACTTATATTAAGTTAGAAATAGAACTAGGCATTAAAAAAAAAAAAAAGTAAAATACACACACAGTACGTACATTCATTAATAACCTTAAAATATTTGTAGTCTTAATGTAGGGCGAGAGGTGAATAGTACGTACTTATTTATAGGAAGTCAGGTGTAGGTAGCCCTGGCTCCCCATCCCAAACTTAATATACAATATTTAAAGCAGCCCAGAGAGATAAAATATACATACCGTACACTCATTATTTACCCTAAAATATGTGTAATCATAATGTAGGATGAGAGGTGAGTAGTGAGTCCGTCTGGCTACATAGCTGCACCTATCTACATAGGTATACAATATTTAATGCAGCCCAGAGCCATATTACCATCTACATACCTTGTTCACTGAGTTTAATCGTTTCTAACAACTACCTTTAGATGCCATCATAAATGAAGGGAGTAGTAATGAGAATTAATGCTGAGAATTGTAAACAAGGAAGGCGGGGTAGGGGTTGTCCTAGAAAAGGTTGGAGGGAGGCGGTAAAGGAGGTTTTGTGGGCGAGGGGCTTGGACTTCCAGCAAGCATGTGTGAGCGTGTTAGATAGGAGTGAATGGAGACGAATGGTTTTTGGGACCTGATGAAGTGTTGGAGTGTGAGCAGGGTAACATTTTGTGAAGGGATTCAGGGAAACCAGTTAATTGATTTAGTTGGGCTTGAGTCCTGGAAATGGGAAGTACAATGCCTGCACTTTAAAGGAGGGGTCTGGGAGGGACTATTCTCAGCTGTCGTATCTGAGCGCCTCTGCAAAGACAGTGATTATGTATGAGTGTGGTGAAAGTGTTGAATGATGATAAAAGTATTTTCTTTTTGGGTCACCCTGCCTCAGTGGGAGATGGCCGACTTGTTGAAAAAAAAAAAATTGTAAACAAAAGCGGAGGGGAGTGACTGGGCCAAACGCAGATTCATACACGTTTTCTCTGGTGCTGGACCACAGAAAACATAATGTTTTCCCTCCGCCCGCCTACCACACCTATAATAATAATAATAATATGTGAAATTTATTGTACTGTGGGTGTATGTATCATGTTTATATGCTATGTAACATGATTCTTATACGTATAATTTTGAAGAAAATATCATAGATGGATTAATGAAAATGTATATTAACATAAAGAACATAAAAACATAAAAAAAGAAGGAACACTGCAGAAGGCCTACTGGCCCATGCAAGGCAGTCCATGTCACCCCCCAACACAGAACAATGACCCACCTAGTCAGGTCACATCCTCTGAAGGAAGGAGCACAGCATCAGACCTAGTAGCACAAGCTAGTCAGGTCCAACTCACACCCACTCATGTATTTATCTAACTTACTTTCCTCTTGAAAGGGGAGTGCTAATGTGACATGACATCAGCGAATCCCTGGTGCCCGCCACACCATTTGCTCCAGCTGGTGCTCAGTTGAACTAGTGCTCCCACAAGGCACGAAGTGGTCCCAGATTTCCTTAATACTGCGCACACCGAGGGCGCAGACCCATTCTCTCATGTCTAGGCTACTCAGGCCCATCGCACCAAATTTGAAGGAATGAAAAACAAAACGCAGATCTACGTTCGGAGCAGTACGCGTACAAACGCATATACACGTTTGGACAGTTTAAGGGTTAAAATATAAAGAATCTAACACAAAGTAGGAGTTGTCACAGTTACTCTTTGCTGATGGCACTGTGCTTTTGGGGGATTCTGAAGAGAAGCTGCAGAGGTTGGTGGATGAGTTTGGTAGGGTATGTAAAAGAAGGAAATTAAAAGTGAATATAGGAAAGAGTAAGGTGAAGAGGATAACAAAAAAATTAGATAACGGAAGATTGGATATCAGAATGGAGGGAGAGAGTATGGAGGAGGTGAATGTGTTCAGATATTTGGGAGTGGATGTGTCAGCAGATGGGTCTATGAAGGATGAGGTGAATCATAGAATTAACGAGGGAAAAAAGGCGAGTGGTGGAGAAGCTTGTGGAGACGGAGAACTTTATCCATGAAAGCAAAGAGGGGAATGTATGAGAGTATAGTTATACCAACACTCTTGTATGGGTGTGAGACATGGGTTGTGATTGTTGCAACAAGGAGAAAGCTGGAGGCAGTGGAGATGTCATGTCTGAGGGCAATGTGTGGTGTGAATATAATGCAGAGAATCCGTAGTTTGGAGATTAGGAGGAGGTGTGGGATTACCAAAACTAATATCCAGAGGGCTGAGGAGGGGTTATTGAGATGGTTTGAACATATAGAGAGGATGGAACAAAATTGAATGACTTCAAGTGTATAAATCTGTAGTGGAGGGAAGGCGGGGTAGATGTCGGCCTAGAAAAAGTTGGAGGGAGGGGGTAAAGGAGGTTTTGTGTGTGAGGGGCTTGGACTTCCAGCAAGCGTGTGTGAACATGTTAGATAGGAGCGAATGGAGACAAATGGTCTTTAGGACTTGACGTGCTGTTGGAGTGTAAGCAAGGTAACATTTATGAAGGTTTTCAGGAAAACCGGCAGGCCGGACTTGATTCCTGGAGATGGGAAGTACATTGCCGGCACTCTGAAGGAGGGGTGTTAATGCTGTAGTGTGAGCATGCCTCTGGCAAGACAGTGATGGAGTGAGTGATGATGAAAGTTTTTCTTTGTCGGGCCACCCTGCCTTAGTGAGAAACGGCCTATGTGTTAATAAAAAAATAAAAAAAATGTGTCTGAAATTTGAGGCCACTATCAAGGTGGATTCCTAAGAATTTTCCCTCTGTGAGTTTTGTGACAAGTGATCCATTTATCATTATGTTAAGTGGAACATTTGTAACTCTGTTCCCAAACTGAATGAAATAGGTTTTATCAATATTGAGAGTAAGCTTGTTAGTCATCATCCAGGTAGATATTTCCTGTAAGTCAGCATTTACAGTGTTGGCTAATATGACTGGGCATGGGTGAAAAAAGATGTACAGTAGAACGTCATTTAGCACGATAGTTACGTTCCTGAAAAAGTCGTGTTAGATAATTTTGTGTTAAATAATTAAAAGAACTAATAAGAAAAATAGGGTTACGTTCCTGTGAGTCCCCAAAAAGCCAAACAAGTTTTTTTTAGACCAACAGATCTTACAAAAATAAAAGTGAATATGTAATTGTAGTTCATTATCGTAATGTATTATGTTGTTTTTACTGCTTAAGACTACAAATGTAAAAGAAATAATAGTAGTTACCTTAAATTGTGGGTGCTGGTGTTTGTGGATGATTGTGAAGAGAGTGGAGAGTTATGCTGTGGTCCTACTGGGCTGAGGTGGATAGTAGAAGTTCTTGAACTGAAGTCGATGGTTGAACTGAGTGTCTAACTTTAAGTCAGTCAAGTCAGTCAGTAAGTCAGTCAGTCAGTCATTAAGTCAGTCAGTCAGTCAGTCAGTCATTAAGTCAGTCAAGTCATTCAGTAAGTCAGTCAAATCATTCAGTAAGTCAGTCAAGTCATTCAGTAAGTCAGTCAAGTCATTCAGTAAGTCAGTCAAGTCATTCAGTAAGTCAGTCAAGTCATTCAGTAAGTCAGTCAAGTCATTCAGTAAGTCAGTCAAGTCATTCAGTAAGTCAGTCAAGTCATTCAGTCAGTCAGTCAAGTCAAGTCATTCAGTCAGTCAAGTCATTCAGTCAGTCAGTCAAGTCATTCAGTCAGTCAGTCAAGTCATTCAGTCAGTCAGTCAAGTCATTCAGTCAGTCAGTCAAGTCATTCAGTCAGTCAAGTTAGTCAGTCAGTCATTCAGTAAGTCAGTCATTCAGTCAGTCAGTCATTCAGTCAGTCAAGTCAGTCAGTCACACAAACTTATGTTTACATCTTTTTATGTGTACAAAGTAACACTTCATTACGGCCACGGGTTATGTCTTGTCTAATATCTTTTTCTTCGTTAATTCAAGATCAAAACACAATTCACTCTTATTCTTCACAAACAGCTGGCTTGTAGCCAGGACTTCTTGACGCGTATGAAATACGTACGAATGCTGGGATGGTGGGGTCCGTGGTGGCTGGGTAAGGCGGGTGGTGTCTGCTGAACCACAACAGTAGTAGTAACAAGACTGCTTGTGAGAATGGTTATTTATTTCTTCCCACAAACTATAAGTAAGTTTATTCAGGTATACACAGATACAGTTCAAGATTATCATACATAGCAGCATATGTGTAGAGAACCTAGGATAACCCAAAAAGTCAGAGTGACAGTATTTCCATTGACTGACTTGGGTTATCTAGGTTCTACACATATGCTGCTATTATGATAATGTATGTAACTGTACTCACCTAATTGTGGTTGCAGGGATCGAGACTCAGCTCCTGGCCCGTGTATCTGAATAAACTTACAGTTTGACAGGAAGGAAAAAAATCCCTTTTCCTCAAAGCATGAGGATTCTTAGGCAGTAAATAACCATGCACTCAAAATTTTTCCCCTCCTGCCGAACCGTGTAATATCATCCTTACGTCGTGTAAGATGATAATGTGTCGCAAATCTTAAATCGTGCAATACCGGTAACGTGCAACATAATCTCATGCTAAATGACGTTCTACTGTAAGTAGTGTCATCTGTAAATAGTATGGGTTTGAGCAGTAGAGATGCATTTGGTAGGTCATTTATGTAAATGAACATAAAATAAGACATTTAATATGCCCAAGTGATTATTATTACGTAGTACAGTGGACCCTCGGTTAAAGGCCGTTCTGGTTAAAGGCCAACTCGGTTAGAGGCCGGTTTTTCGGCTCCCGGTTAGAGGCCGTTTTTCGGTTAGAGGCCGGTTTTTCGGCTCCCGGTTAGAGGCCATTTTTCGGTTAAAGGCCGGTTTTTCGGCTCCCGGTTAGAGGTCGTCTTTTGGTTAGAGGCCATTTGGGATGCGTCCGTCCACCGGCAGGGGCCGCTTTTGCTTCAGTTTGCCTGTGTCTCTCGGTGCGTGAGGAAGCTTCTGCTCATTCATCCAAACATTTTGCTATAATCCATTGTTTTTGGTGATTATTTATCAAGTGCAACTGCGAAATAAGTCACCATGAAAGTTCTTAGTAAAGTTCCTTTGGTAAAGAAAGTGAGAAACATGATAGAATTAAAGGCAGACAGGCATAGAGGCAAGGAGAGTAGCAGGCATGCAGGGAGTACAGTGGTACCTCGACTTACGATATTAATCCGTCAGAGAGGGCATATTTTAAGGCGAAACAATCGTTACACGAATCAATTTTCCCCATAAGAAATAATGGAAATAAATTTAATC
>WNWK01007578.1:2500-92581 GCA_009830355.1 Cherax destructor | reverse complement strand
ATTCCCTTGTTTTTATCAATTTTTTTTTGAATTTTCATAACGTCTTTCCCCCGGTTAAGGATTTTCCCGGGAATTTTAAGGTTTTCCCCGGGTTACAATTTTTTCCCTCAAATTCTATTGTTTTTTTATCAGATTGGTTCAAACCTTTTTGAATTCTTTTAATTGTTTATTTGTTTCCTGTGTTGCAATTTTTTTAATTTAAAAGAAAAAACTCATTTTGCGTTAGTTCAATTTAAAAGCTAGAATTTTTTTATTTTAGTGTGTTGTTTTTTCCCCGTAAATTTCCAGTGAGTTATCTTTTCTTTAGTGTTTTTTCATTATTCATCATTACTTATCAGAATAGTTATTAATTACTACCATTTAAAGCTGTATTGTGCTGTATACTTGCATTAATTTTGCTTTCTTTCAATTCTCTTTTAAATTTGCTCGAAGTCATGTCTCAAGAAAATGTAACTTGTAATGGGGGGTTTTGCCAGTCAAAATGGGGGGACAACTTTCAGAATCATTGCGATGACCAACCCAAGACTACTCATCCTTAATTCCCCAAGATAAAATTGATTCATCCACTTTAATAAAAATAATAATAAAATAATAATAATAAAAATAAAAATAATAATTTTTTTGATTTTTAAATATAATTAGACAAGATATATTTCTTAATGAGATGTTGAAAAGCCCCTAATATGCGTAAATTTGCTTCTTAAGACTATTTTATTCTAGACTACATGGAAAAACGTTATGGTTGCAATTTAAAAAATAAGTATTTGGTATCTAATTTAAAAAGTTTGAATATAAGTTGAAATATCAATTAATTGGCAACAAAAATTGAGTGAGATAACAGTTTAAAAAACAATTAATTTGAAAAAGCAGTTACCCCACTGGTCATTATAATGTTTTATTAATAGTTAGCTTATTTTGGGGGTTTGGGAGCAGTGGGGGATTGAAAAACTATTTTTTTTTGTTCAGTCATTTATAATTGTTTTGTTATTGTCGTTTTTTTAGGGGGGGCCCCCGGGAAAAGGTACATTGTTTTTTCCTGGGCTTTTTTTTAAACCCCCCAAATTTCCCCTTAGTTTTTTTTTTTAAAAACCTTTTTAAAATTTACGTGTTTAAATTAAAAGGTTTTTTTTTGATTATTTTTTTTTGTTGAGAATGTTTGATATTGACTTTTAAAGCTTTGGGTAAAAGGGTTTTTTTTTTAGCATCATTTAAATTTGGGGTTTGGGGGGGTTTCTTTGGCAATGACGGGGTAAGGGGTTAAATTTTGCCTTTTAAAACATTGAGTTTTCTGTTTTAGATGGACACGGGGAACATGGGGGTGATCTGTGTCTAGTGTTTTGGTCATGTGCCCTTTTTAAAAATAAAAAGGGGAAAGTTTGAGGGGGGGGTTTTAAATGTTTCAAAGGTTCTTTTAAAATAGGCACAGTAAAAGTATGGATGTTTTATTGAGAAGTTTAGGTTTTTGAATAAAATTTGATATGTTGTCTGGGTGAATTTGTTATCATTTTTCTTACCCTTTTTGGGGGGGTTGAATGAGTTATTGATGTAGAGCCCCATGCGCAGATTCCAAAAGGTGAGGTATGGGTAAATGAGTGGTGATATGGGGAGGGGCTGGGGGAAAACAGGGTCCATTTTGGGATATTTCCCAGGTTTTTGGATTTTCGGGGAAAATTTTTGTTTTAGGGGAAATTTGAGGCCACTTTTAAAGATTTTTTTCCCCCAAGAATTTTCCTCTGGGGAGTTTTGCGATGGGGGTCCCGTTTATCATTTTTTAAAAGTGGGGTTTAGCCTTTCCCCAAACGGATAAAATAGGTTTTATCAAAAATTGAGAAAGTTAGGGGTCATCCAGGTAGATATTTTCTGAAAATTTAATTTGCAGTTTTTTTTGTCTGGGCGGGGGTGCTAGATAACGTATGTATTATAAAAAGTGGGGGTTTTAAAATATTAAATTTCAGGTAGGTCTTAATAAATAAAAAAAGTAGGGGGCCCAAAAACACTTCCTGGGGGGACACCTACAAAGTTTTCGCGCTGGGGCTGTCCATTTGTGAAAAATTTGGTTTCTGTTGCTAAGGTATGATTTTAGGTATTGGGGAGTGCCCCTTATACCATGGGTAATTTTAGGTTAAGAGATCATGGTAAAGCGAAGCTTTAGGGTAAATCAATGAAGATTCCCACTGGGTTTTTTTTTAAAGGGGGGGTTAAATTTTTTCTAACATGTGTATGTGGCTTTTTTGTATTTTTTTTTGGCCGAATAAAATTTGACAGTGGTTGAGTCTTGTTGGAGGTGGGGGGTGGGAAAATATTTGTCTGAAATTTTTTAAAATTTTGGGAGAGAAGGGGTAAGTTAGATATCGGCCTGTAGTTATTCAGGTCTGTTTTTTTCCCCCCTTTTATTGGGTGCCCCCGCTATTTTGGTATTTTTGGAAGGAAAGGGTTCCCAATGGTTTGTTAAAAGTGTTGAATTTTTTGGGGGAAAAACTTGAGAGGCTTTTTTTTTGGTGGTGGTTTTTTTGGTCACCTGCTTTGTTTTTTAGGGGTTGATTATAAGTAAAAAACCTTTTTGGTTGGGGCTAGAATAGTGTGTTTTTGGGGCCAGTGAGATAGTTTTTAGGTGGGGTAGGGGGGGTTTTTTCCCCCTTTTTTTTTATGGTGGAGAAAAAACTTGAGTTTGTTTCCTTTTTAATAGGTGGGGGTAGGGTTATCTGGTTTTTTGCTTTTATTTTTGTTTGTGGATTCTTTTTGTTCCTGGGAAATTTTTTATAGGTTTTTCCGGGGTTTTTTTTTACCTTTTTTGTTATGTAATCTGTTCTCATAATACAATTTTTTTTTCCCTTTTTATCAGACTCGTTAGGTTTTTTGGAAATACTTTTTTTTCTCTCTGTTTTTGACCCCTTCTGTACTGTTTTTTTTATAGGTGTTTCTATTTTAAAGAATTTGAGTATGTGGGGGGTTTTGGGGGGCTATTTAATCTTTTTTTTTATTTGTTTAGTTTTTTTTGGGAAGTTATTTTGGGGGTTTTGGGGGGTTTTTTAAAAAAAATTTTTTAAAAAAAAGCAGTATCTGGGGGAAAAAGTCTTTTTTTTTGCCAGTCAGTGTTTGTCATAGCTGTTATTAAAAATTTTTTAGCTGGTTTTTTTTTGTAGTCTCCCAGTGGTAATTTTCCAAAATTTGTTTGAGAAAAGGGGGGTGGGCTGTGGTATTTCTGTGGAGCCTGATGGTGACCCAGACAGTCTTGACGACTTTTCCCCCTTTTTAAACTGTTCAAGGGCAAGCTTGGGAAAAACCTCCATCGGAGGAGCACCCCTTTTTACTATGGCAAAAGAATCCTTGGGGGGGGGGCCAGCTGCTAATAATGTGTTAATCTTTTTCGTAAAGAAGGGGAAATTTAAAAAGGGGGAACTAAATGGGAAGAATACAAAAACAAGATTACGTAAGTTTCTCAACCCCAAGGAAGCTGTATATCCATTTATCGTACTAAAGGAATTAGTGAACGCAGTCCCTAGGCCCGATGAAAAGGGGTTTCCAATTCCCCCTTCCCCGGGTTTGGGTGCCCTCTTATCATCGTTTGCGACTGGATTCCAAAAATCCTTTCTTCCCTTCTGGCCATGTAAGGGGGGTTGGTCAGTGGGTAAAATTTCAGCTTATGGTGCCTTAACAAATTAAAAACCGCCTACAGCAGTATATGTTTTAAGGCAAGTCCCTTAACAGTCAGTGGGAACCTCTTAAAGGGTCTCGGACATGTCCCGGTTGTGTCCCCCCCAAAACGTTCCCTCACTTTAGATCTGTACAACCCAAAATTTCCTGAGCCCCAGGCACTCAGTCCCGCCTGTTTTTTGGGGCCCGGCCCCAAGGGGGCCCAAATATCTTTTTCCCCTTCATCCCCAAAAAGGGGGTAAAAAAACAGTATGCTCCCAAAATAATCGTAGTACCTATAGGGGGACAGGACCTCCTGCTACAACTGTGGTTATAGAGGTCATATTTTAAAAAAATTCGGAAAGCCTCTAAGAAACATCGTACTGTCGAAGAGCCCTATTCAAAAAACCTTTTGCACTTATCACGGATGGGTGGCCCGATACTTCTGGTGTAATGCTTTGAATAACACGGGTATTCTTTGATCCTTGTGGATGCTCATACAGTAAGGGGGAAAAAAAAGGAAAAAAATAAGGCCATGGTTCTCCAAGTTAATAAAACCCGAACCCGCAAAATTTTTTGAATTCAATGGGAATCGAGCGCCCCAGTCAAACCGCCCAGTGGCCAAAATTTTAAAAAAATGCAGAAAAAAATTGATATTCCCCAAAAAAAGAGATCGTTTCTGAAAAAAAACCCAATTGGGGGGTTTAAATGCTCAGGCAAGCCCATTCAAACCCATGCCAAAAAGGGGCCCCCCAAACTTTTTTTCCCCCCGCACTGGGTTTAACATCCTCCAGATGGATCGAAAAAACTGGGGAAACCCCCCCCCCCTGGAATCAGATACATGATCTGTGGCAAGTAAGGCAACAGCGGCACTTCTCCGCTCCATGGAATATTACCCCATTCCAAACTACCATCCCTCCATTTCCCCCAAACTACTTCTTAAATCACAACCAAAGCTTCGCCTTGAAGCCAAACATGATGCCTTAAACTGTATTGATAATTTAGCCAAACAGCACACTCTCTCACAAATTATTTACGTTGATGGTTCTGTTCACCAATCCACTGGTGCAGCTGGTAGTGCTGCTGTTGTCATACAGAGTGATGGCTCTCTTAAAGAAATTGGAGCACGCATCAATAACTGGGCCTCTACCCTTCAGACAGAACTGTTTGCCATACTCCTTGCACTCAAATGCGTCCATGTATCTAAGGTTAACTCTCTAATTGTAACTGATTCTCTGTCATCCATAAATGCTCTCAACTCATCAAGTATAACTTGTAGCATGCTCGTGTCAGAAGCCAGGCACAGGTATGGTAGGATTCTGGATAGTAGAGTCAGAGTGCACATGCTGTGGATTCCATCTCACATTGGTCTTCAGATGCATGATAGAACTGATAAATTGGCTAAGTTTTATGCTTTCAAAGAGGGGATAGATTACAATCTTGGCTTGTCAGTTAGCAGTTTGAGAACAAAAATACGAAAAGAACTTCAACTGAATTTTATTGACTTAAGACTCAGGGAGTTTGATACCAGTCAGTCCATCTATCATCATTCTATCATGCAGGAGGAGCCACATGTCTATGGTGCATCCAACAAAATAAGCAGACTCTTGGATGTCACTACCGCCCGCCTTCGGCTGGGTTACAAGTATCTTTGGCAGGTTAAATCACCACCACCAGATGTAAACCAAACAAGATGTAAACTTTGCCAGTTGGATTATTGTCACACCCTGCGTCATTATGTACTGGAGTGCGATAAAATTAATGAATTCAGAGACTACTCATTCAGAAATGTTCAAGATATGTCAAAGTATTTTATCCACAGTGGTATATTACAGACCATTCTGGAAAAATACCCTGACTTTGCTCCCTGTAAATGAAGCATTGACACGTGTGTGTGTGTGTGTATGTACATGTGTGTATGTGTATGTGTGTATGTATATACATGTATGTGTGTGTGTGTGTGTGTGTATATATGTATGTGTATATGTATATGTGTGTGTGTAACCCAACAATTAAAATTTGCACCAATAACTCATTACAGTTGTGGCTGGGTGTAGACTAATAGATTGCTCATTGCTTGGCTAATTTGTTCATGAGTGCAACCATGTACAGACGTAAGTAAATTTACTTACATGATTCATTACCTGTAACTAGTGAATTAATTACCATTGTACCTTGTTCTGCTATCAAAACTTTGGGGCCCAGTCTCTGGACCCTATATATACCTCTGTAATCTGCAAATACCTTTGTAACTTTTCATGATTGTGACCATCTGAGTTCATTACCTTTGTAACTTGCTCAGCTATCAAACTTTGAGGTCCAGTCCCTGGACCCATTATGTACCTCTGTAATCTTTTGACTACCGCCCACAGGATGGGTATGGGGTGCATAATAAAGATATCAAACTAACTAACTATCTAGGCTGGAATATTGCTGCACACTAACTGCACCTTTCAAGGCGGGTGAAATTGCTGACCTTGAAAATGTGCAGAGAACCTTCACCGCACGCATAAGTGCGGTAAACCACCTCAACTACTGGGAACGCTTGAAGTTCCTAAACCTGTACTCTCTAGAACGCAGGCGGGAGAGATACATTATTATATACACATGGAAAATTCTCGAGGGCTTAGTACCAAACTTGCACACAAAAATCACTCCCTACGAAAGCAAAAGACTCGGCAGGCGATGTAACATCCCCCAATGAAGAGCAGGGGTGCCACTAGCACATTGACGGACAACACAATAAGTGTCAGGGGCCCAAGATTGTTCAACTGCCTCCTAGCATACATCAGGGGGATTACCAACAAACCCCTGGCTGTCTTCAAACAGGCACTGGACAGGCACCTCAAGTCGGTACCTGATCAGCCAGGCTGTGGTTTGTACGTTTTACTGCGTGCGGCCAGCAGTAACAACCTGGTTGATCAGGCTGTGGTCCAACAGGAGGCCTGGTCACAGACCGGGCCGCAGGGGCGTTGACCCCTGGAATTCTCTCCAGGTAGACTCCAGGTAGACAAGTTACAAAGGTAATGAACTCACAAGTTACAAAGGTAATGAACTCACAAGTTACAAAGGTAATGAACTCACAAGTTACAGAGGTAATGAACTCACAAGTTACAGAGGTAATGAACTCACAAGTTAGAACATGGCGCCACCACAGCGATGGACACAGACGAGGGTGATGACGAAACACTAAAGAAAGATGAACCCAGGTGGGGGCAGCGTTGCCTTGCACACATATGCGCCTCACCTTCATATCCTCAATCTTCTGAAACCTTTTATGCACATGCAGCATACAGCCATTTTCTGCTCAGAGACACTCACAGTTTACCAATCTGGCGGAAATACAAGCAAACCTCTGCTCAGGGACTAGTTTGTTAGGCTAGTATGTCAGAAGTGCGCTGATTCCTGCTCATGACACTGCTCCACTAGTGTCATCCGCACCAGACTTGGCAGAACCGACAATCAGGTTCTCTTCAAAAATACTCACCAGTTTAGTGGAAACATAAGCAGACGTCTGCTCAGGGACTAGATTAAACGGGCTAGTATGTCAGATGAGTGCAGACTTCTGCTCAGGGACTGGCTTATTAAACAGGGGCTAGTGTGTCAAAAGTATACCAACTTTTGCTCAGGGACTAGCTTGTAATATAGAGGCTAGTGTGTCAGAAGTATACCAACTTCTGCTCAGGGACTAGCTTGTAATATAGAGGCTAGTATGTCAGGAAGCATACAGAAAAAACTAATACTGGAAGTGAAACCTATACTCAGACATCAGGAACAACGACGTCTTGAAATAAATACGAAGAGCATCTGGCTCTTCCTGAAGTGTCAGTCGCGTTTCTACATTCATGTCCGCCTGCTGGACATGAATACCTCCAAAATGACTCTTCCACTCGACGGAGGAGTTCCAAGCGAGATACTCAGAAGAAATGCAGCAGCACCAGACAATGTGACGAGAAAACCGTAGTTTTCAAAGCATGTCTTGAGGTTCAGACGAGCCGCTCCTCTATGCCTCCTTTCAGCCGAGTCACAACACAAGTTGCTGGAGCAACGGCTCAGACAGTAACAGAGACAGGAAAACAATCGCTGGCTCACACATGAGGAAAACAATACAAGAAAGCACATGTCGCTTGCCATAAGTTCCTCTGACAAGTCCGACTCAGTGACTTCCCCGGCGTTAACATCCTGTCAAGAGCACTTGTTAATGTCTCTTCAAGTGACAGTAGTTCGACATCCTTTACTACTTCCTCAGGCAAATTCCTTTGAAGAATTCTCTGTAGTATCACCCGTGACTAGTGTGTCACCCTGACTTCTCTCTCCCCAAGAGTAGCCATTACAGTTTTTCCCTCATCTCCACTGAACACTCGTTCCAGAGGACCAGAGGTGATAACCTCACACCACACACTGTTTCCATAAAAGCTTGAACAAATACAAGTCTTGTTTCTCTCTCGTTTCCCAAATTACTTAGTGAGCTCATAACTCCCGATTTTTTTCAGTCTCACCAAAATGACTAAAAGGTTCTTGGTCTCAATAGGGGCGAAAGCAAAACCACCAACCATGTTAACTCCCGTCGTGTGGATGCTCAGGACCCTGGGCTACAGGTACTGCGAGGACCCTGGCCTACAGGTACTGCGAGGACCCTGGCCTACAGGTACTGCGAGGACCCTGGGCTACAGGTACTGTGAGGACCCTGGGCTACAGGTACTGCGAGGACCCTGGGCTACAGGTACTGCAAAGACCCAGGGCTACAGGTACTGCGAGGACCCTGGGCTACAGGTACTGCGAGGACCCTGGGCTACAGGTACTGTGAGGAATGTCCAACGACAGAGAGGGAGACAAATCAATCACCAGAGCTCCAACGGTATAGGGAAGCACTTACCAAGAACAAGTCCAAAATCACTTTTTTCATTCTGCCCAATAATGGTGTCACCAATACCAAAAGCAAAAGGGAAAGAGACATACAGTGGACCCCCGAGTTTCGTAAAAACTTCACTCCTGAAGTCTGCTCAAGTGCCATTACCGAACGAATTTACCCCCTTAAGAAAAAATGTCACGTAGGTTAGTCTATTTCAGACCCCCAAAAATACTTTTCCATAAGCACTTACAATACTATACTTACATAAATGTACGATTTCCAGGGTTTACGAAACTCGGGGGTCCACTGTAGTTACTTATACCCTATGGTTGCTTATCTTCTGGGGAAGTGGTAAGTGAGAGCCAAACATCAGTAGCCATCCTTGTTTGGATCAAACATCCCGGACAGGCCCCCACTTGTTACAATTCGAACCGTAGTCTAGGGGCAGAAGAAACTTAGAATCTTATAAGAGTAGGCACAAATGAGAGTTCAACAAGCCTTTTCCGTTTTTTTTTTATTAAAACCTTAAATGCTTATCCGAGATATATAACAAGATCACTTAATTATCTGATAATCTGATCTTTTCCATCACATAAAGTTAGAGTATGTACAAGAGCGCTTAATTAAGCACCTCCCATAAAAACATAGAATATACAAGAGTGCTTATAATAACACTATAATCAGTGTCAATAGACACTTTAAAGTATTTATATATATCCTGTTAACACAGTTCTCTTGAGTAACACTTAGGAGATATCTTAATACGTCGCTGAATTTCACAACGAATTCCTGCCAGGATAATCCAATAGATTCTTGGCAAAGAGTTCCTCTAAAGCGTAAGAGAGAGCTTAATCCAGAGTATCGATAAAGAGCTGAGCCCATCTTCACCATGTCAGAGGTAAGGGAGAACTGAGTTTCGGAGAGCCTCAGAGGGTAAGCTCACCATACCTAGGGTGAGAGAGAACTGGAGTCTCGAAGAGCCTCTGAGGGTAAGCTCACCATGCCAAGGGTGAGAGAGAACTCAGAACCTTCTATGGTAATGCTCACCATGCCAGGGGTGAGAGAGAACTGGAGTCTTGGAGAGACTGAAGGTATGCTCACCACATCAGGGGTGAGAGAGTTCTGAGAGTCTTGGAGAGACTGAAGGTATGCTCACCACACCAGGGGTGAGAGAGTACTCCCCCAAACAGAACTCACAGGTATAACCTCAACTCGGTCAAGGGGAAGAGGGTAGAGAGGTCTGAACCAAATAATATTATAAACTAATGGAATCTTTAATTAGCTTTATTAAAGAAACCTTGATTATAATATTAAGTGAAACACATTACTCTTGTGACAAGCTATGACGAGGAGCGTAACAGGGGCTTTACACTACATTTATAAAACTGCAACATTAACACCCCTCCTTCAGAGTGCAGACACTGTACTTCCCATCTCTAGGACTCATGTCCAGCCTGCCGGTTTCCCTGAATCCCTTCATAAATGTTACTTTGCTCACACTCCAACAGCACGTAAAGTATTAAAAACCATTTGTCTCCATTCACCCTTATCAAATACGCTCCCGCATGCCTGCTGGAAATCCAAGCCCCTCGCACACAAAACCTCTTTTACCCCCTCCCTTCAACCTTTCCTAGGCCGACCCCTACCCCGCCTTCCCTCCACTACAGATTTATACACTCTCAAAATCATTCTGTTTCGTTCCATTCTCTCTACATGTCCGAACCACCTCAACAACCCCTCCTCAGCCCTCTGAGGAGGGGTTGTAGTTTTGGTAATCCCGCACCTCCTCCTAATTTCCAAACTCCGAATTCTCTGCATAATTGCAAATATTATGCAAATATTATTTAATTTAATAATTGCAAATATTATTAAATTAAAAAATTGAGCAACATGATGTAATAAGTAGCTAAACGGAGCTACATTAAAAATTGTTTCAGGGAAATTCATTAAGCACACATTTTTGTTTTCAAGTATTTATTGGAAGTAAGCTCAGATAATTTAATATAGCATCTGGTAAGTTATTTCCTATTTTTGGCCTCTTTATTTACATCAAGTTTCTATAAAGATTAAGGCAAACATGAGGAATATCAGAGGTATTTAATTGCAGTGTGATGCCTGTGTGTTGTGTTAGTGTCACATTGTATTAATGTTGGTAGAATTACCAACAATATGTTAGGTAAAAGGTCACAAGTGCAACTAATATGACATTATATTGTGGCAACATTTCGCTCTCCAGGAGCTTTATCAAGCCGTTACGGCTCGATAAAGCTCCTGGAGAGCAAAACGTTGCCATAATAAGATGTCACATTAGTTGCACTTGTCCTTTTATCTAACAGATTCACACTGTAGAGTTTTGAAGATGTGGAGTGGGATTCATCTACTGGTGACTCTGCTTACCACTGCTCCACTTCATCCACTTGCAGTATATAAGCCCTACCTCTGCAAATATTCTGCACTTCTCCTGTTTCCTGACAAACCTGTCTAACCTAACCTATTACGCTGCACTTTTGCCAAGATTCATGGACTGAACACATCGACTACAGGCTGAGGGACTGATTACCTCAAACTTGCCCTCATCTTCCATTTCTCTGCATAGGACTGAAGAAGCCACTGGCAGACGGAATGTTTCCGGTATAAAGATTCCCAGATGTTTACACAAGTGTCTTATTTATCAACTTGTCAGTTTTTTAAACTATTCATTCAAATCAGAGTACTATGCGTGGCATATTTAGTAGGCTTAGGAATGTGTTAACTAAAATTTGAGTTGAATTTATATACGTATAGTACTACTTTATCTATTATGTTATCTATTGTAAGAATAATTTCTTCTAGTAACATTTGCTGATAGTAAAGTCTTCGACCTACAAACACATGTTGGGACCTTGCTGGGCTGACTTGTCAAAAACAAAAAACAAATACACAATAATATAATAATGATAACATACACAATGCAGAAGATTCTCAATGTATTTGTAAGTCGAGGACTTAGTGCACTTTGTAAAAGTTATACGTACATAAGTGTATGTCATTTGAGCACTAATGGAGTCACAATACCATGACTGGAAGAATTCATCAAAATCTTCACTTAGGAGGCACGTTATGGTGACGTTTTGGTCCATTCCAGGCCACTGTCCAATTGTGACTTGACTGTAGACCAGGATGGTCCAAAATGTCATCATAAGGTTCAGATTTTGGTTGAAACACTACTTAGAACAAAATGTGATCGCTGTAACACTGCACTGATATCCGAGGTGGATCTACTATGAAACTAATGGAGCTTAAGCTTCAGGGCCCCTAATCCTGGAGGGGCCCCAATTCACAATGGTTAAAAATTTTGGGTCTACTGTATGAGAAGGGGTTGCAAAGGGGCCCCTATAACACTTCAAGCTTCAGGGCCCCAAAAATGTAGGTCCATCACAGCCTGATATTCAACAAATCATTATTTGGATGTCATGGAAAAAGTACAAAGGGAAAAAATTGTACAAACACAAGTATAATTTAACAAAAAATGAATACAGTATACAATTATTAAATATAATTGAAAATACTGATGAGTTGTGCCAATTTACCTTAAAAGAAACAAATTATAGGGAAAATCTCACTTACTGTACACTGCACACAGTGTGACTCAGAATTATCGTGCATATGAACAAGTCTTGCTGTCATACACCAAATATTTAACAAAAACAGGAAAATCTTCATTAAATAAAAGTATAAACATAAAAACAGCCTAATGTATTAACAATAATTGGTCATCGTAACTACATAAATAGCATAGTAACGTTATTCGTGTTTTAATTTTGTTTTGTGTTGCATGTAGCCAACAAAAGCAGCGCCCACGCCTGCTGAGATTGTTCCCATCACACCTGGACCATATATGCTTATCTCCTGTGTCATACCCGCTACCATGGGGGTGACCATGCGAGCCACCGATGATATGCTCTGCCCGAACCCAGTTACTGAGCCAATCTGTCACGGAGAATGTTGTAATTATTGTAACTGTGGGGAAGTACTAAATCTATAAGAGTCGTACACTGCCTGGGCAATGGGATCTGATCAGGTGTGATCCAAGGAAGGGAAGGGGAGCTCCAATTCCCTGGATCAAGAGCCTTTCACCAGCATCAAGGTACATAATATACACTACACAAGTATTGTACTAATGACACTGTCGTGAATATATACAAGAAGTCCTGAACTTACGAACACATTTGTGACCTCCTGTATTGTGTATAATAATGATATTATACACAATAATGATATTATACACAATACAGAAGATACCCAATGTGTTTGTAAGTCAGGGACTTACAAACACATGAATTTTAATGTGGCCTTTACAACTAAGATTTTTCTTTAACACATCAGCAGTTTCCCACCGAGGCCGAGTGGCCCAAAAAAGAACCACTTTCATCATCACTCACTCCATCACTGTGCAGATAAAATAGGAAAATTCCACAGGCATGGGCAGTTTTCAAGACTGAAGTACAGGTGGTATAATAGCATTAACAGAGGCAAATTTCAATATAGCTTTTATAACACATTATTTTTTTTTTATTAACACATCGGCCGTTTCCCACCAAGGCAGGGTGGCCTGAAAAAGAAAAACTTTCATCATCATTCACTCCATCACTGTCTTTC
This sequence comes from Cherax destructor, assembly GCA_009830355.1. Taxonomy (NCBI): domain Eukaryota; kingdom Metazoa; phylum Arthropoda; class Malacostraca; order Decapoda; family Parastacidae; genus Cherax; species Cherax destructor. Next base: position 79,458 of record WNWK01007578.1, on the reverse strand, counting down.
CAGAGGCATGCTTTCACTACAGTTATAAAACTGCAACATTAACACCCCTCCTTCAGAGTGCAGGCACTGTACTTCCCATCTCCAGGACTCAAGTCCGGCCTACCGATTTCCCTGAATCCCTTCATAAATGTTACTTTGCTTCCACTCCAACAGCATGTCAAGTATTAAGTATTTAGTGCTCCCTTGTGAATATAATATTTTTTTTTTTTTTTTTTTTTAACATGTCGGCCGTCTCCCACCAAGGCAGGGTGACCCAAAAAGAAAGAAAATCCCCAAAAAGAAAATACTTTGATTATCATTCAACACTTTCACCACACTCATACATAATCACTGTCTTTGCAGAGGCGCTCAGATACGACAGCTGAGAAAAGTCCCTCCCAGCTGTCACTATCCCAGACCCCTCCTTTAAAGTGCAGGCATTGTACTTCCCATTTCCAGGACTCAAGTCCAACTAAATCAATTAACTGGTTTCCCTGAATCCCTTCACAAAATGTTACCCTGCTCACACTCCTACAGCTCGTCAGGTCCCAAAAACCATTCGTCTCCATTCACTCCTATCTAACACGCTCACACATGCTTGCTGGAAGTCCAAGCCCCTCGCCCACAAAACCTCCTTTACCCCTCCCTCCAACCTTTTCTAGGACGACCCCTACCCCGCCTTCCTTTCCCTACAGATTTATACGCTCTCCAAGTCATTCTACTTTGATCCATTCTCTCTAAATGACCAAACCACCTCAACAACCCCTCTTCAGCCCTCTGACAAATACTTTTAGTAACTCCACACCTTCTCCTAATTTCCACATTCTGAATTTTCTGCATATTATTTACACCACACATTGCCCTTAGACAGGACATCTCCACTGCCTCCAGCCTCCTCGCTGCAGCATTTGCAACCCATGCTTCACACCCATATAAGAGTGTTGGTACCACTATACTGTACTTTCGAACATTCCCTTCTTTGCCTCCATGGATAACGTTTTTTGTCTCCACAGATACCTCAATGCACCACTCACCTTTTTTCCTTCATCAATTCTATGGTTAACCTCATCCTTTATAAACCCATCCGCTGACACGTCCACTCCCATGTTAGACTAAAATTAAAATGAGCAAGACGTGCATTATTTACACCAAAAAGCCATGTCCAGGTGCCTGGAGTTTACCTGGAGAGAGTTCCGGGGGTCAACCCCCCCCGCAGCCCGGTCTGTGACCAAGTGTCAGAGGTCAGTATCAGAATCACATTGTACAGTGGTCCCTCGACTAACGAAATTAATCCGTTCCCGGAGCTAGCTCTTAACATGAAAAATTCATAATTCAAAACCTTATTTCCCATAAGAAATAATGTAAATACAATTAATCCGTTTCCACCCAAAAATTTTCACAAAAAATTCATTTTTTTTAAAGAATAAATACTATAGTTTTACATACAGAAAACAATGAGAAATAAATATAAAGCACTAATTATAATGGACAAATGAACAGTTAAATAAGTTTTACCTTTATTGAAGACTCTTCTTGGCGTATGAGAGAGTTTGTTTGGAGGCAGGACAAAATAAGTCCTTCAATATGACAATAATATCAACTCTACAGCTTATTTATCTAGCACAATTCATCTAATATGACATAATAAATAATATTAATAACATAGAAACATGATATAAACTCTAGAATGAATAAAACATATCATTACAAATCTGGAAGGACTCGTGGAGTGTGTTTTGGTGTTGCTGTTGGGTATAAGGACTCGTGGAGTGTGTTGGTGTTGTTGTTGGGTATAAGGAGGAGATGGTGGCAGAGGATGGCGCTCTTCTCAGTGTTTACCTGGAGTTTACCTGGAGAGAATTCCAGGGGTCAACGCCCCTGCGGCTCGGTCTGTGACCAGGCCTCCTGTTGGACCACAGCCTGATCAACCAGGCTGTTACTGCTGGCCGCACGCAGTCCAACATACGAACCACAGCCTGGCTGGTCAGGTACCGACTTTAGGTGCCTGTCCAGTGCCTGCTTGAAGACAGCCAGGGGTTTGTTGGTAATCCCCCTGATGTATGCTGAGAAACAGTTGAACAATCTTGGGCCCCTCACACTTATTGTGTTGTCCCTCAACGTGCTAGTGGCACCCCTGCTCTTCATTGGGGGGATGTTACATCGCCTGCCGAGTTTTTTGCTTTAGTAGGGAGTGATTCTCGTGTGCAAGTTTGGTACTAATCCCTCGAGAATTTTCCATGTGTATATAATAATGTATCTCTCCCGCCTGCATTCTAGAGAGTACAGGTTTAGGAACTTCAAGCATTCCCAGTAATTAAGGTGGTTTATCGCAGTTATGCGTGCCGTGAAGGTTCTCTGCACATTTTCAAGGTCAGCAATTTCACCCGCCTTGAAAGGTGCAGTTAGTGTGCAGCAATATTCCAGCCTAGATAGAACAAGCGATCTGTAAAGTGTCAACATGGGCTTGGCATCCCTGGTTTTGAAGGTTCTCATTATCCATCCTGTCATTTTTCTAGCAGATGTGATTGCTACGGTGTTATGGTCCTTGAAGGTGAGATCCTCTGACATGATCACTCCCAGGTCTTTGACATTAGTTTTTCGCTCTATTGTGTGGTTGGAATTAGTTTTGTACTCCGATGAGATTTTAATTTCCTCACGTTTTCCGTATCTGAGTAATTGAAATTTCTCATCATTGAACTTCATATTGTTTTCTGCAGCCCATTTAAAGATTTGGTTTATGTCTGCTTGGAGTCTTGCAGTGTCTTCAACGGTGGACACTGTCATACAGATTCGGGTGTCATCTGCAAAGGAAGACACGGCACTGCGGCTTATATCCCTGTCTATATCCAATATGAGGATGAGGAACAGGATGGGAGCGAGTACTGTGCCTTGTGGAACAGAGCTTTTCACAGTAGCTGCCTCAGACTTTACTCTGTTGACTACTACTCTTTGTGTTCTACTTGTTAGGAAATTATAGATCCATCTACCAACTTTTCCTGTTATTCCTTTATCACACATTTTTTGTGCTATTACACCATGGTCACACTTGCCAAAGGCTTTTGCAAAGTCTGTGTATATAACATCTGCATTCTGTTTGTCTTCTAGAGTATCCAGGACCTTGTCGTAGTGGTCCAGTAGTTTCGACAGACAGGAGCGACCTGCTCTAAACCCATGCTGCCCTGGGTTGTGCAATTGATGGGTATCAAGATGAGTGGTGATCTTGCTTCTTAGAACCCTTTCAAAAAATTTTATGTTATGGGACGTTAGCGCTATTAGTCTGTAGTTCTTTGCTATTGCTTTACTGCCCCCTTTGTGGAGTGGGGCTATGTCTGTTGTAGGAGTTAAGTTTCTTGTCATCATTTTCTATCGATTAATCGCTTAACTTACTTAAGTAAGTTTATTCGGGTATACACAAATCCAGTTATACATAGATTATCATACATAGCAGCATATGTGTAGAAAACCTAGGATAACCCAAAAAAGTCAGACAGAGTGACTTATTTCCATTGCTACACTGTTAATGCTACACTTTATCGACTTGTGAAGCTTCTTTGGACCCATGGTGACTTATTTCCCAGTGACAATCACTGAACCAGCAATAAACACAACAAAAGTATTGTGAATGTTTGAAAGAGCGCGCTGGGTAATGTTCTCTCAAGTGTAAACAACGCTAGACTGGCATCCTGTCCGCCTCACCGCGCAAGCGCGGGGCAGACGGACAGGTCTAATACGTTTCGCTACACGAGTTAATTATCGCTACTTGAGAAAAATATTTAGCGAAAAAAGCTTTCGTTACACAATTTTTTCGTTATGTGGAACTATCGTTATTCGAGAGACCACTGTATTAATGTTGGTAGAATTACAGACAATTTCTTCTTTCTTTCAACACGTCGGCCGTTTCCCACTGAAGCGGGGTGGCCCAAAAGGAAAAACGAAAGTTTCTCCTATTACATTTAGTAATATATACAGGAGAAGGGGTTACTAGCCCCTTGCTTCCGGCATTTTAGTCGCCTCTTACGACACGCATGGCTTACGGAGGAATAATTCTGTTCCACTTGTAAAAGGTCACAAGTGTAACTAATGTGACATTTTATTGTGGCAATGTTTCACTCTCCAAGAGCTTTATCAAGCCGTTATGGCTCGATAAAACTCCTGGAGAGCGAAACGTTGCCACAATAAGATGTCACATTAGTTGCACTTGTGACCTTTTACCTAACAGAATCACACTGTAGAGTTTTGAAGATGTGGAGTGGGATTCATCCACTGGTGACTCTGCCTAACTTCTCTTATGAGACACCTCTTTTGTGATTTTTCACATATTCAACTGAAAAAGTGTATCGAAAATTGAACATTCACTATTCAATTTCTTATGAACATTTTCAATTACATTTATTATAGATTATTATAGATTACAATATTATTATATTCACAAGGGAGCACTAAATCCTTATTATAAATGCAGTATTATAGAATTATAAAAGAAAATGCAAAAAAAAAAAAAAAAATTGGTTAGAGATGAGAAACAGAAATTGAAGCTCGATGTTGAAATGCCTTGTACTAACTCTAATAAGCCATAATACAGTCTCTCCTCACTTAACGCCATACTCGCTTAATGACTGCTCGGACTGTAACACGATGGCAAACAAACCACAGAACGGGTGGAGTTTAAACCCATGGCAAGTGAGTGCTAAAATTCACAGGCCAATGTGTTAACCACTGAGCCAGCTGGCTACAATAAGAGTCATCCAACTAAGTATATTTCTATACACCATAGGAAGGTTAGCACGGGCCACCATTGTGTAGAACTCATCTGTAAAATCTTGCATTTGTGGCCACAATGACCCTCAAGGGAAGTTCCTTGATGCTGGTGAGGGGGCTCTTGATCTAGGGAATCGAATCTGTGTTCCAGTTCCCTGAATTAAGCCTGAATGCCTTCCCTTTTTACCCCCTCCACAGGTGCTGTATAATCTCTATGGGTTTAGCGCTCCCCATGATAATAATAATGTGGTCACAGTGACGGCCCATGCTAACCTCCCTATGGTTTACAGAAATATACCTAGTTGGATAAGTCTTATTGTATACACCTAGCCCAATGGTTAATGCACCGGCCCCTGAGTTTTAGCACTCACTGGCCATTGGTTCAAACCCCACCCATTCCATGAATTGATTTCTTTTTAACTTCAATAATTTTTTGAATAAGCTAGTAACCAGTTACTTGTCAAAGTGGTAATTTCTCAGCATTTCTATAATAATCCTCTGCATCACTACCACAAAAGAAAAAACATGTCTATTTAGGTCTCTGAGCATAAAGGACATAAAAAATAAAATTAAAACAGCAATTGTTTTGCGCGACAACTGACCTGCGAAGGTTCACATCGACTGATTGTTACTGCAGAGCCGCTGACTCGTATTACTGCTGTACTGATACACAATGGTATTAAGCAAAGCAAAAGTAATGAGAGTGAAGGGGCGACAGTTAGTCCCAACAGAGCTAGAGCCATCAATATAGAGCCATGGTAGAGTTCTTGCTGGGAGTCCCTATATATCTTGGAAACTTGTCCGGTGAAGAATCCTGCCACAGCGCTGATAATTCCCTGTAGAAATGTTAAATGCATTAATAGCAGGCACAGTACAGGGTTAGTAAATTTATTTAGGTACAGGTATACATAAATACAGTTACACAAATTATCATGTGTACATAGGGGAATAAGTCTGTTGAGTGTACCTGGTAAAGTGTATGGTAGAGTTATTATTGAAAGAACTAAGAGTAAGACAGAAAGCAGGATAGCAGATGAACAAGGGGGCTTTAGGAAAGGTAGGGGGTGTGTAGACCAAGTGTTTACAGTGAAACATATAGGTGAACAGTATTTGAATAAGGGTAAAGAGGTTTTTGTGGCATTTATGGATTTGGAAAAGGCGTATGATAGGGTGGATAGGGGGGCAATGTGGCAGATGTTGCAGGTGTATGGAATAGGAGGTAGGTTACTGAAAGCAGTGAAGAGTTTTTATGAGGATAGTGAGGCTCAAGTTAGAGTGTGTAGGAGGGAAGGGGACTATTTCCCAGTAAAAGTGGGCCTTAGACAAGGATGTGTGATGTCACAGTGGTTGTTCAATATATTTATAGATGGGGTTGTAAGAGAAGTGAATGTGAGGGTCTTAGCAAGAGGTGTGGGGTTAAAAGATAAAGAATTAAATACAAAGTGGGAGTTGTCACAGTTGCTTTTTGCTGATGACACTGTGCTTTTGGGAGATTCTGAAGAGAAGTTGCAGAGGTTGGTGGATGAATTTGGTAGGGTGTGTAAAAGAAGAAAATTGAAAGTGAATATAGGAAAGAGTAAGGTGATGAGGATAACAAAAAGATTAGGTGACGAAAGATTGGATATCAGATTGGAGGGAGAGAGTATGGAGGAGGTGAATGTATTCAGATATTTGGGAGTGGACATGTCAGCAGATGGGTCATGAAGGATGAGGTGAATCATAGAATTGATGAGGGAAAAAGGGTGAGTGGAGCACTTCGGAGTCTGTGGAGACAAAGAACTTTGTCCATGGAAGTAAAGAAGGGAATGTATGAGAGTATAGTTATACCAACTCTCTTATATGGGTGTGAAGCATGGGTGATGAATGTTGCAACGAGGAGAAGGCTGGAGGCAGTGGAGATGTCATGTCTGAGGTCAATGTGTGGTGTGAATATAATGCAGAGGGGTTTGGAGTTTGGAAATTAGGAGGATGTGCGGGATTACCAAAACTATTATCCAGAGAGCTGAGGAGGGTTGTTGAGGTGGTTCGGACATGTAGAGAGAATGGAACGAGATAGAATAACTCGAGAGTGTATAAATCTGTAGTGGAGGGAAGGCGGGGTAGGGGTCGGCCTAGGAAAGGTTGGAGGGAGGGGGTAAAGGAAGTTTTGTGTGGGAGGGGCTTGGACTTCCAGCAAGCATGTGTGAGCGTATTTGATAGGAGTGAATGGAGACAAATGGTTTTAATACTTGACGTGCTGTTGGAGTGTGAGCAAAGTAACATTTATGAAGGGATTCAGGAAACCGGCAGGCCGGACTTGAGTCCTGGAGATGGGAAGTACAGTGTCTGCACTCTGAAGGAGGGTGTTATTGTTGCAGTTTTATAACTGTAGTGTAAAGCACCCCTCTGGCAAGACAGTGATGGAGTGAATGATGATGAAAGTTTTTCTTTTTCGGGCCACCCTGCCTATGGTGGGAATCGGCCGATGTGTTAATAAAAAAAAAAAACATAGTAACATTCTCCATGGCAAAGTGGAAAAGAATTCTTCCTCTGTAAGTCATGCGTGTCATAAGAAGCGACTAAAATGCTAGATTTAAGGGGCTAGTAACCCCTTTTCCTGTATAAATTACTAAGTTTAAAAAAGAAAAACTTTCGGGTTTTTTTTAGGTCACCCTACCTTGGTGGGATGCAGCCGGTGTCTTTAAAAAGAAAATGTGTAAATTACCTACCAGTATAACCCAAAAAAGTCAAAGTGACTTATTTCCATTGGGGTCCTTGGTTTCAAGACTATCAACTGCATAAGGCTGCACATAACCTTTTCACCACCAGACAAGAATACTTTAATACATAAAATATTAATATAAGTAAAAGATGAAAGTTTTTTCTTTCTTTTTGGGTCACCCTGCCTCACTGGGAAATGGCCAACGTGTTAAAAAAAAAAAAAGTAACCTCAACATATATAAGCCGAAAGACATACACCTCTCGGTGTATATATCCATTGTTTACATGAAGATAAAAATGAATTAGCCACAACTACTAGTTTTATTTATCACTAGTGAATCAATACATGTACGGGTGCTTCTTGACTTACCATGGCTTGACTTACGATATTTCCACTTTACGATGAAACTTAAGATAATTACCCAACATGAAGATGATACGTCCATAACTTGTATTCATTCAATACTGATACTATTTAGTTATAGTAATTATTTATTTATTTACTTATTCAGTGATAATAGTTATTTATTTGCTTATTTATCTGGCATATCATATTCACATTCGACTTATGATATTTTTGACTTACGATGAGTTTGTTAGAATGTAACACAATTGTAAGTCGAGGAGCACCCGTACAGTACCTGTTCTGCATTTACATAAGTTCTTACCTGGAATGAGATAAGATATCCAATAACCACTGGACTTGCTCCAAAATTCTGATTAATCAAGAGCGAGAAGTTAGATCTATACACAAGAGACGAAAAGCTCAGGAAAAATCTGATGAGAAATATATCCCAAAATATGTGCCAGTCAATGTCCTTCACGAATGCAAGTAACCGACTGCTGCCGCCACTCTTGTAAATTTTCTTCGACAGCTTCGACTGTTTTACCCGGACATCAGGGATGAACATCCAGCACAGTACTGAAACAAATGGTACTAATACAGTAAATGCTCTTATAAAACCTCCTCTGTATAGTGCAACTGTTTGTACAATGTTGTACAGTATAAGCAATTGTTTGTACAGTGGTACCCGAAGTTTCGGCCACCTCCCAACTCGAACACTTATGTAAGTGTATATTATTGTAAGTGCTTTTGTAAGTGTATTTTTGGGGGTCTGAAACGGACTAATCTAATTTACATTATTCCTTATAGGAACAAATTTGTTCGGTAATGGTACTTGAACAGCCTTCTGGATCGAATTATGGCTGAAACTCGGGATACCACTGTGTATATGCATTTGTTTGTATATGCAGTTGTTTGTATATGAATTTGTTTGTACAGTGGACCCTCACTATTCGAATACTCCAAAACTCACCCTTTATGTAAGTTTATTATTGTAAGTGCTTTTATAAGTGTATTTTTGGGAGTCTGAAATGGACTAATCTAATTACATCATTCCTAATGGGAATAAATTCGTTTGGTAACAGCACTTGAACAGCATTCTGGAATGAGGGTGAGTTTTGGAGTGTTCGAATAGCGAGGGTCCACTGTATATGCAATTGAAAAAATACACCCAAAATTAATCAGTACCAGAAAGGCCATCATAGTAAATGTTATTCAATTTCTGGATAAATTCTTTCAATCACATTTATAAAACAAATAATCACACTATATATACAGAAGCCTTATAAGTGAGGTCACTATTAATACCAGAATTATAAATTAATATTAACCCTTTCGGGGTCGGTGCCATACTAGTACGTTTTATGAGCAGGGGTTGGTGCCGTACTAGTACGCGTAAATTCTAGCAGCCTCAAATTAAGCGGGAAATGGCTGGTAGGCCTACATATGAAAGAATGGGTCTATGTGGTCAGTGTGCGCAGTATAAAAAAAAATCCTGCACCACACACTGCATAATGAGAAAAAAAAAACTGACCGTTTTTTTCGTTTAAAACACCGACTTTGCAGTCTATTTTCGTATGATATTTATTGATGTATTCTCGTTTTCTTGGTCTCATGTGATAGAATGGAAGATATATTACAGAAATTGAGATGATTTTGATTGGTTTGACAATGACAAGTACCTTGAAATTGAGCTCAAAGTAGCGAAAATGTTCGATTTTCGCCAATGTTCAAGAGTAAACAAATCACACAATGCGTCCAATACACATCAACTGGCGAGTCTAATATTTTTGCACAAGTGCGCTGATATTATTTATACCATTTTTACAATGATGCACTTGTATACATAACAGTAAATCTTCTATTTTTTGTGAGAATAAAAATTCAAAATGGAAAGCAAAAGTAATGTAAGAGGGGCCTGGAGACATGACTAATGAACAGAGAAGATGTTATTTTAGTGCCAGGAATGTCTGCCTTGTTTATTCTGGACCCTATTTTGAAATTGGCATCGTTTGAAAATTGTGTGAAATTGGCCAAATTGTCATTTTCTGACCACTATTTTGGGTAGTTGAAATTGGTAAATAGGCAGTTTCTTGTACTCAATCGATAGAAGAAATAGAGTTCTAGCAAATTAGCTATGATTTTAGTGGACTGGAACATTGGAATTAGCCAAAAATAGGACTCAAAGTGGGTGAAATCGCCGATGCGTAAACATCTTCGAGACCGATAACTTCGCAAGAGCATAATTCCGTAAGTTTTCATTCAAATTTCAAACTTTTGGTGTTGTTTTGATCGGAAAAAGATTCTCTATCATTTCATAAGATTTTTTTTTTTTTTCCAAAAAATTTTCGACCCTGAGAACGTTTCCGAGAAGGCATGTCGAACCCCAAAGGGTTAAACATAGGCTACCTAATGACTGTTTATAAATTATTTTAAGGTTTATACATTATATATATACAGTAGAACCCCTGTATCCATGTATTCGGTTTCTGTGGTTTCAGTTATCCATGACAATAACTCTAAATTTTGCATAATAATGGCCCCAAAGTGCAAAAATAGCGATGGTGGCAGTTCTTCAAAGCCTAAGAGAAGGCGTTAAGTGCTTCCCATCAGTGAAAAAGTGATAATTCTCCAGTTATTGTGCATAATTTATCAATTAAACTTTATCATAGGTATGTACCATATTTAGCGTCTTATAAGACTTGTTTTAGTTTCAATGGCTTGGCATCTGACATAACTGGGAGAGCTACAGCCCACCCCACACCTCAAACTTATAGCTCCTGTCACTGACCTTCAGTTTATAGGACGCAGGGTGATTTTTGGAGACATTTTATGGGAAAAAAATGTGTCTAATAAGTCACGAAATACGGATATATATAGGGTTCACTACTATCCTGGGTTATGGGCATCCAGGGTAAGTCTTGGAGGGTATCCCCCGCAGATACAGGGGGGACTACTGTATACAGTATATACAGTGATAGTGTAAATGATGGTGAAAGTGTTTCTTTTTCGGGTAATTCTGCCTTGGTGGGAGACAGCCAGTGTGTTAAAAGAAAAATTATAGACATTTATACTAATCATACACAGTAAGTCCACGACTTACAAATGCACTGAGGACCTCCTGTATTGTGTGTAATAATGATATACAGTGGTACCTCAAGTTACCAGCAGTTCCCAACTCGAACAATTATGTAAGTGTATTTTTGTAAGTGCTTTCATAAGTGTATTTTTGAGGGTCTGAAACGGATTAATCTAATTTTCATTATTCCTTATGGGAACAAATTCGTTCGGTATCGGCACTCGAACAGCCTTCTGGAATGAATTAAGTTCGTAACTCGAGGTACCACTGTATTAATAATATTATGCACAATATAGAAGATTCTCAACGTGTTTGTATGTCAAGGATTTACTGTACGACATTAACAACTGTTTACCTACCGAAGTTTATGAGAAATAGAGAAGCGCCCAGGTTACACACTACTTTAAATCCGTCCTCCAACTCTGATATATGACCTGAAATAAAATTTCAACACTCAAAATGCAATTTTAATATAAGATTTTATCACCCCCATACTGACCATGTAGATCTGGCTGACTTCTTCCTATAAAATGAAATTGTAGCAGCAGTTTCGGTTAAAAGTGTGATAACTTATGTATTCTATATAAAAATCGAGGAATGTCAGATAATGCTTCAAATGGCTCTAAATTGTTGAAATGTCCAATAAAATACCATTTTAGCACATTTTTCTATTTTTTTTATATTATAGAGTACAACAATTATATTATACAATATAACAACTACACTATACAACTACTTTACCATACATTATAGTGTACAACTAAACTATACAACTACATTATGCAACTACACTATACAGTACAAAAACTACACTATACAGTACGACACCTACACTATACAGTACAACAACTATGCTATACAACATACGTATATGCTATACAACAGTTACAAACCACAAAATGGGTGGGGTTAGAACCCATGGTGATGTATGCCTCTTGTACGTTTAGCACTTCTTTTGATTATAATAATAATAGAACCCATGGAAAGTGAGTGGTAACACTCCAGGCCAGTGCGTTAACAACTGGGCCAGCTGGCTACAACAAGATTCACCCATCTAGGTATATTTATATGTACATCATAGGGAGGTCAGAATGGGCCCCATGCTAACCTACCTATGGTGTGTAGAAATATACCTAATTGAATGAATCTTACTGTGACCAGCTGGTCTAGTGACTTACGAACTGGCCTGGAGTTTTACAACCCACTTGCCATGGATTAAAATCCCACCCGTTCTGCAATCATGTTATGTATTACGAATTTGTGAGTCATAAAGGTACAACAGATACAGTAGTTTGTCTGGAATGCTTTGCATATTAAGTAATTTTCACTTTACAGCAGTAGCCCGGAATCTAACCTGCTGTATAAGCGGGATCCTACAGTAGCCCGGAACTTAACCTGCTGTATAAGCGGGGCCCTACAGTAGCCCAGAACTTTACTTGCTGTATAAGCAGGACCCTACATTAGCCCAGAACTTAACCTGCTGTATAAGTGAGACCCTACATTAGCCCGAAACTTAACCTGCTGTATAAGTGGTACCCTACATTAGCCCGGAACTAAACCTGCTGTATAAGCAGGACCCTACATTAACCCAGAACTTAACATGGCGTATAAGCAGGGCCCTACAGTAGCCCGGAACTTTACTTACTGTATAAGCAGGGCCCTCCTGTAACTTTTTTTTCTTTTTGATAGACAAGAAGAGATAAGGAGGTGACAGATCTTACCTCCGAGCATGGGACCTATGATGAACCCAATGCTAGATGCAGCATTAAATGTTCCAAAAGTCTGCGATCTTTCCTCCGGAGAAGTTATGTCGGCAAGCAGAGCTCGACATACAGTTTGGCTGTGCTTAAACAATCCTGTAAATATGATGAAATATATTCAAAATTTCTGATAATGGTCAGTTTAGAATTTGAAATATTAATTGCATATAAATATGTACATAATATTATGCAAAAATCACAAACAAGTGATACAAGATGCAAAACAACTACAGGGGGAGTTGAATGATAGCTCTAGGCCTTTCATGTTGCAATCAACACTTGATCAGGAGCTTGCAATGTTGCAGACAGGAGGAGGAGGTCCAAGCAAATACGATCAACGATCACAGGGAGTGCCTTTGCTGGAGCATTTAACTCCCTCCATGGTTTTGCATGTATATAATATATATAGGAAGCAAGGGGCTGGTAACCCCTTCTCCATAAATTACTAAATGAAAAATGAAAAAACTATAGCTTTCTTTTTCAGGTCACCATGCCTCAGTCAGAGACAGTTGGTGTGTTGAAAACAAAAAATAATACAGTAGACCGTCATTTAGCACAGTAGTTACGTTCCTGAAAACATCGTGTTAGATAAATTTGTGTTAGATAATTAAAAGAACTTATGGGAAAAATAGGGTTACGTTCCTGAGCGTCCCCAAAAAGCCAAACAAGTTTTTTTTAGACCAACAGATCTTGCAAAAATTGAAGGTGAATATGTAATTGTAGTTCATTGTCGTGATATATTACTGCTTAAGACTACAAATGCAACAGAAATAATAGTATTTCTTACCTTAAATTGTGGGTAATGGTGTTTGTGGATGATTGCTAAGAGTGGATATGCATGGTGTGGCCCTACTGAGCTGAGGTGGATGGTTGTTGGTTGTCGGCAGAAGTGGATGGTAGAGGTTCTGGTACTAAAGTCAATGGTTGTATTGAAGTGTGCATAAATGCTGTAATAGATCTCTGGGCTCTTTTACCCTGCAGTACATTATACAGCTGACGGTAAGGCATCATCAGCTGGTCTAAACCCAGTTTCAAAGCACTGCTTCTAGATTTGCTATTGTATAATTATACTATTACTATCAATAAATAATACAGTGGACCCCCGAGTAACGAACACCCCGGAAATCGTACAATTATGTAAGTATAATATTGTAAGTGCTTGTGGAAGTGTATTTTTGGGGGTCTGAAATAGACTAACCTACGTGACATTATTTCTAAAGGAAGTAAATTCGTTCGGTAATGGCACTTGAGCAGGCTTCTGGATTGAATTTTGTTCGTTAGGCGGGGTTCCACTGTATCTACCTATCATATTTATTCCAGGATAATATTAGGTATAACATAAATAATGTAGAAGCATGATAAAGATGCATAAATTAATAAAAACTGACATACTATAGGTATTGAAGGGTGGGCGGGGCTATGAGAGAGAGAGAAGGTGGAGCAGTGTCTCAGTTGCTCATGGACCACAATGGCGTGAGGACATGTTAGTTCACGGCACTATAAAGTATTGTAAAACAATACTATTACTATCAATAAAGGTTATCTACGTATCATAATTATTCCAGAATAATATTAGGTAGTAGGTTGGTAGACAGCAACCACCCAGGGAGGTACTACCGTCCTGCCAGGTGACTGTGAAACAGAAACCTGAAACTGTTTTACATGATGGTAGGATTGCTGGTGTCTTTTTTCTGTCTCATAAACACGCTGGATAACAGGTATATCTAGCTACTTCTACTTACACTTTAGGTCACACTACACTGGCATACACATGCATATATATACATACACACATCTAGGTTTTTCTTCTTTTTCTTAATAGCTCTTGTTCTTTTTATTTTCTCTATTGTCCATGGGGAAGTGGAAAAGAATCTTTCCTCCGTAAGCCATGCGTGTCGTATGAGGCGACTAAGATGCCGGGAGCAATGGGCTAGTAACCCCTTCTCCTGTACAAATCTACTAAAACGAGAAGAAAAACTTTATAAAATTGGGTTGTCTGAATGTGCGTGGATGTAGTGCGGATGATAAGAAAGAGATGATTGCCGATGTTATGAATGAAAAGAAGTTGGATGTCCTGGCCCTAAGCGAAACAAAGCTGAAGGGGGTAGGCGAGTTTCAGTGGGGAGAAATAAATGGGATTAAGTCAGGAGTATCTGAGAGAGTTAGAGCTAAGGAAGGGGTAGCAATAATGTTGAAGGATCAGTTATGGAAGGAAAAGAGGGAATATAAATGTGTAAATTCAAGGATTATGTGGATTAAAATAAGGGTCGGATGCGAAAAGTGGGTCATAATAAGCGTGTATGCACCTGGAGAAGAGAGGAGTGTAGAGGAGAGAGAGAGATTTTGGGAGATGTTAAGCGAATGTATAGGAACTTTTGAACCAAATGAGAGAGTAATTGTGGTAGGGGACCTAAATGCTAAAGTGGGAGAAACATGCAGAGAGGGTGTAGTAGGTAAGTTTGGGGTGCCAGGTGTAAATGATAATGGGAGCCCTTTGATTGAACTTTGTATAGAAAGGGGTTTAGTTATAGGTAATACATATTTTAAGAAAAAGAGGATAAATAAGTATACAAGATATGATGTAGGGCATAATGACAGTAGTTTGTTGGACTATGTATTGGTAGATAAAAGACTGTTGAGTAGACTTCAGGATGTACATGTTTATAGAGGGGCTACAGATATATCAGATCACTTTTAGTTATAGCTACAGTGGGAGTAAAAGGTAGATGGGATACAAGGAAAATAGAATCAGTAAGTAAAAGAGAGGTGAAGGTTTATAAACTAAAAGAGGAGGCAGTTAGGGTAAGATATAAACAACTATTGGAGGATAGATGGGCTAGTGAGAGTGTAGGCAATGGGGTCGAAAATGTATGGGGTAGATTTAAAAATGTAGTGTTAGAGTGTTCAGCAGAAGTTTGTGGTTACAGGCGAGTGGGTGCGGGAGGGAAGAGGAGCGATTGGTGGAATGATGATGTAAAGAGAGTAGTAAGGGAGAAAAGTTAGCATATGAGAGGTTTTTACAAAGTAGAAGTGATGCAAGGAGGGAAGAGTATATGGAGAGAAAAAGAGAGGTTAAAAGAGTGGTGAAGCAATGTAAAAAGAGAGCAGATGAGAGAGTGGGTGAGATGTTATCAGCAAATTTTGTTGAAAATAAGAAAAAGTTTTGGAATGAGATTAATAAGTTGAGGAAGCCTAGAGAACAAATGGATTTGACAGTTAAAAATAGGAGAGGAGAGTTATTAAATGGAGAGTTAGAGGTATCGGGAAGATGGAGAGAATATTTTGAGGATTTGTTAAATGTTGATGAAGACAGGGAAGCTGTGATTTCGTGTGTAGGGCAAGGAGGAATAACATCTTGTAGGAGTGTGGAAGAGCCAGTTGTGGGTGTAGGGAAGTTCGTGAGGCAGTGGGTAGAATGAAAGGGGTAAGGCAGCTGGGATTGATGGGATAAAGATAGAAATGTTAAAAGCAGGTGGGGATATAATTTTGGAGTGGTTGGTGCTATTATTTAATAAATGTATGGAAGAGGGTAAGGTACCTAGGGATTGGCAGAGAGCGTGTATTGTTCCTTTGTATAAAGGCAAAGGGGACAAAAGAGAGTGCAAAAATTATAGGGGAATAAGTCTGTTGAGTGTACCTGGTAAAGTGTATGGTAGAGTTATTATTGAAAGAATTAAGAGTAAAACAGAAAGCAGGATAGCAGATGAACAAGGGGCTTTAGGAAAAGTAGGGGTGTGTAGACCAAGTGTTTACAGTGAAACATATAGGTGAACAGTATTTGGATAAGGGTAAAGATGTTTTTGTGGCATTTATGGATTTGGAAAAGGCGTATGATAGGGTAGATAGGGGGCAATGTGGCAGATGTTGCAGGTGTATGGAATAGGAGGAAGGTTACTGAAAGCAGTGAAGAGTTTTTATGAGGATAGTGAGGCTCAGGTTAGAGTGTGTAGGAGGGAAGGGACTATTTCCCAGTAAAGTGGGCCTTAGACAAGGATGTGTGATGTCACCGTGGTTGTTCAATATATTTATAGATGGGGTTGTAAGAGAAGTGAATGCGAGGGTCTTGGCAAGAGGTGTTGGGCTAAAAGATAAGAAGCAAATACAAAGTGGGAGTTGTCACAGTTGCTTTTTGCTGATGACACTGTGCTTTGGGAGATTCTGAAGAGAAGCTGCAGAGGTTGGTGGATGAATTTGGTAGGGTGTGTAAAAGAAGAAAATTGAAAGTGAATATAGGAAAGAGTAAGGTGATGAGGATAACAAAAAGAATAGGTGACGAAAGATTGGATATCAGATTGGAGGGAGAGAGTATGGAGGAGGTGAATGTATTCAGATATTTGGGAGTGGACATGTCGGCGGATGGGTCTATGAAGGATGAGGTGA
This sequence comes from Cherax destructor, assembly GCA_009830355.1. NCBI lineage: Eukaryota > Metazoa > Arthropoda > Malacostraca > Decapoda > Parastacidae > Cherax > Cherax destructor. The sequence continues at coordinate 62,459 of WNWK01007578.1, read as the reverse complement.
ATCATAGAATTGATGAGGGGAAAAGGGTGAGTGGAGCACTTCGGAGTCTGTGGAGACAAAAAACCTTGTCCATGGAAGTAAAGAGGGAATGTATGAGTATAGTTATACCAACGCTCTTATATGGGTGTGAAGCATGGGTGATGAATGTTGCAACGAGGAGAAGGCTGGAGGCAGTGGAGATGTCATGTCTGAGGTCAATGTGTGGTGTGAATATAATGCAGAGAATTCGGAGTTTGGAAATTAGGAGGAGGTGCGGGATCACCAAAACGATTGTCCAGAGAGCTGAGGAGGGGTTGTTGAGGTGGTTTGGACATGTAGAGAGAATGGAACGAGACAGAGTGACTTCGGAGTGTATAAATCTGTAGTGGAGGGAAGGCGGGGTAGGGGTCGGCCTAGGAAAGGTTGGAGGGAGGGGTAAAGGAAGTTTTGTGTGCGAGGGCTTGGACTTCCAGCAAGCATGTGTGAGCGTATTTGATAGGAGTGAATGGAGGCATATGGTTTTTAATACTTGACGTGCTGTTGGAGTGTGAGCAAAGTAACATTTATGAAGGGATTCAGGGAAACCGGCAGGCCGGACTTGAGTTCTGGAGATGGGAAGTACAGTGCCGGCACTCTGAAGGAGGGGTGTTAATGTTGCAGTTTTATAACTGTAGTGTAAAGCACCCTTCTGGCAAGACAGTGATGGAGTGAATGATGATGAAAGTTTTTCTTTTTCGGGCCACCCTGCCTTGGTGGGAATCGGCCGATGTGTTAAAAAAAAAAAAAATATTAGGTATAACATAAATATCATAGAAGCATGATAAAGATGCACAAATTAATAAAAACTGATATTATATTGAGGTATTGAAGGGTAGGCGGGGCTATGAAGGAGACGGCGCTAGCTGTCTCTCTCAGCCTCAGTTACTCTTGGACCACCATGGCATGTGGAGGTGAGAGCTCACTGCACTAAAATATTGTATAATAATACTTATTATTACTATCAATAAATTATCTACCTATCATATTTATTCCCGAATACTATTAGGTATAACATAAATAACGTAGCAGCATGATAAAGACTCCCAAATTAATAAAAATATGACAGAGAGATAATGAAGGTTAGAGGGTGGGCCCAGCATCAGCCCGTAAACAAAGCCAGCCTGCCCCACACACCAGCCAGGGTACTTCCCCACACACTAGCCAGGATACTTCCCCACACACCAGCCAGTATACTTCCCCACACACCAGCCAGGATACTTCCCCACACACCAGCCAGGATACTTCCCCACACACCAGCCAGGGTACTTCCCCACACACCAGCCAGGATACTTCCCACCACACCAGCCAGGGTACTTCCCCACACACCAGCCAGGGTACTTCCCCACACACCAGCCAGGGTACTTCCCCACACACCAGCCAGGATACTTCCCCACACCAGCCAGGGTACTTCCCCACACACCAGCCAGGGTACTTCCCCACACACCAGCCAGGGTACTTCCCCACACACCAAAATTGGGTTGGGCAAATATTTCGATTATTGTATGACATGCACGCGTATGAACCAAACTGAACGCTGGGACAGATGTGTGGGTGGGTGAGGGTGGCAGTAGGACTCCCCCACTGACTCAATGGTTTAACCCACCACGGGCAACAGCACACTCAAATTTTTTTTCCCTCCCACGAACCGTGTAATATAATTTTTACGTTGTGTTAGATAATAATGTGCCGCAATTCTTCAATCGTGCAATACCCATAACGTGCAACATAATCTCGTGCTAAATGACAGTCTACTGTATATACAGTGGACCCTCGGTTTTCGTTCACCTCCAAACTCAAACAATTATGTAAGTGTATTTTCGTAAGTGCTTTTGTAAGTGTATTTTTGGGGGTCTGAAATGACTAATCTAATTTACATTTGTCCTTATGGGAACAAATTCGTTATGTAACGGCACTCAAACAGCATTCTGGAAAGAATTTTCAACGAAAACCGAGGGTTCACTGTATAACTATGTATAAACATTATTTTTCAGTCCACAGCAAGATCTGAATCTGCACACAATGCATTAAAATACGCATGCACACCTAAATGTCACCCACCTCTGTACAAACACTATCATGCTGTAATAAAGAATCTGAATCACATACAGAGGAGGGCCCCACATTACAGAAATTCACTAATACAGCAGCTTTCAATTATGCTCATTCTTCATTCAGATTTCCTACAATAAATATATTCACCACTCACTATAAGCTAAGGACGAAAATATTTTAAGGTAAGAAATATGTGTACTGCATGTGCATTTTTTAGGCCTAGCTCTATTGCTCACTTAATGTATGATAATGTAAACATATTAGGAGGATTTTAAATGCATTTAAAGGTCAAAAAAAGCTATGTTTCACTTTACAGATGTAGTCAGGAACCTAACCTGCTGTATAAGTGAGGCCCTACAGAAGCCTGGAACCTAACTTGCTGTATAAGCGGGATGCGACAGTAACCCGGAACCTAACCTGCTGTATGAGTAGGGCCCAACAGTAGCCTGAAACCTAACCTGCTGTATAAGCAGGGCCCTACAGTAGCCCAAAACCTAACCTGCTGTATAAGCAGGGCCCTACAGTAGCCCAAAACCTAACCTGCTGTATAAGCGCAGCCCTACAGTTGCCCAGAACCTAACTTGCTGTATAAGCGCAGCCCTACAGTTGCCCAGAAGCTAACCTGCTGTATAAGCATGGCCCTCCTGTACAGATAATTTTCAGCTGACTAACCTGCAATAGCTCTCCCAACGATGATGACCAGCAGAGAATGGGAGGCCCCAAGTACCAAGTAACTGAGGGCCGTTGCTATTAAGCATACCATCATGACAGGTCGTCGACCCACCACATCGCTCCACCGACCCTGTATAATGTTTTATTTGTTGTCTGAGTAATAAACATATTCACTTACAGCAAAATAACCACTGTGAAAAAATAATGAAGTTCCAAGCACTCTTGTGATTTCTCACATTATCAAGGAACTGCAAAAATAATAGGACAGCAGAAGGCTTATAAGGCTGAGATATCTAGTGTACCCTTTCATGAAGGTACCAGATAATTGATGATCTACTGTGGTATACTATACAAGATCACAAGGCACCAGATAATTGATGATCTACTGTAGTGAACTACACACCAAGATCACAAGGCACTGGATAACTGATGATCTACAGTAGACCCCCGAGTAACGGTCTGACCGAATAACGGTTATTTTGTGTAAAGGTTGCTTTTTATGGTCAATATTTGTCTCGTGTAGCGTTTTGGACTCGTGTAGCGGTCCGTACCAGACCTGTCCACCTGCCTGCGCTTGCGCGCCTCGCCACGCAGGATGCCAGTCTAGCGTTGTTTACACTTGAGTGAACAATACCCAGCGCGCTCTTTCAAACATTCACAATACATTTGTTGTGTTTATTGGTGGTTTAGTGATTGTCATGTGAAATAAGTCACCGTGGGTCCAAAGAAGCTTCCTAGTGGCACCCCTGTGGTAAAGAGAGTGAGGAACACCATCGAACTGAAGAAAGAGATTGTTGAAAAATATGAGAGTGGCGTACATGTGAGTGAGCTTGCCAAGCTGGTCCTAGTGGGATTAACCCTTTGACTGTCGGAGGACCCTCTCTGAAACTGTCATTCTATGTCGGGAAATATTTGAAAAAAAAAAAAAATTCTTATAAAAATGTTAAGATTATTTTTCTGATTGTTTAAATCCCCCCCAAAAAATTTTGCAATCAGTATTTACCGAGATATAGAGGCCTAAAGTTGGCAAAAAATGAGCCACGTATGGCAACAGCTGCGAATGCTGGTCACCCGGTAAACTTTGGTTTACTTCCTTTCGTAGGTTTCTTGTTTTTTTCACTATTTTATTTTTTTACATAACTTATGTGGCCTGTGAGACCAAAGTAAGGTGCAATGTATATATATACACTCGTTGTATGCAACACAATAATCGCACAAACATTAGTATCATTATATTGTTTACAAAACTTGTTTACACCAACCAACAATAAAAAAAATTGTTTATTACTATTGTTCTATAATATATATACTACACATATATAATGACTAGACACTTTCCATCAACTGCAATTAGCACTTCAAAGCTCCAAGCTATGTGTGTGTGTGTGTGTACTCACCTAATTGTACTCACCTAATTGTGGTTGCAGGGGTCGAGACTCAGCTCCTGGCCCCGCCTCTGCACTGTCCGCTACTGGGTCTCTGCTCTCCCTACTCCGTGAGCTTTATCATACCTTGTCTTAAAACTATGTATGGTTCCCGCCTCCACTATATCGTTCGCTAAACTATTCCACTTCCTAACTACTCTATGGCTGAAGAATTGCTTCCTGACATCACTCTGACTGATCTGAGTCTTCAGCTTCCAGTTGTGTCCCCTTGTTTCTGTGTTTCCTCTCTGGAACATCCTGTCACTATCTACCTTGTCGATTCCCCGCAGTATTTTGTATGTCGTTATCATGTCTCCTCTAACCCTTCTGTCCTCCAGTGTTGTTAGTCCTATTTCCCTCAACCTTTCTTCATAAGGCAGTCCCCTGAGTTGTAGAACTAGCCTTGTCGCAAACCTTTGCACTTTCTCTAATTTCTTGACGTGCTTGACCAGGTGTGGGTTCCAGACTGGTGCTGCATACTCTAGTATGGGCCTGACGTATACGGTATACAGTGTCTTGAACGATTCCTTGTTAAGGTAACGGAACGCTAATCTTAGGTTTGCCAGTCGCCCATATGCTGCCGCGGTTATCTGGTTGATGTGTGCTTCCGGAGACGTGCTTGGTGTTATACTCACCCCAAGGTCTTTCTCCTTTGATGAGGTTTGTAGCCTTTGTCCACCTAGCCTGTACTCTGTCAGCGGTCTTCTTTGCCCTTCTCCGATCTTCATGACTTTGCATTTGGTGGGGTTAAATTCGAGAAGCCAGTTGCTAGACCAGATGTCAAGCTTGTCCAGGTCACTTTGAAGTCCTGCTTGGTCTTCATCCGATGTGATTCTCCTCATTAATTTCACATCATCTGTGTGTGTGTGTGTGTGTGTGTGTGTGGGGACATCTAAATTTGCTAAGTCAGGGTAAGGCAGCTGTCAAAATGACATATTATACCATTACTCACCACCCTAACTGCTGTCAACCTGTCAACACAAAAGGGGACCCATATCTTCTTCTCCACAGCCTCCTTCCTTTCCTTCATACCTACCTTCCTAGCTCCCTTTTTTCCTTCATTCCTTCCTTTCTTACATATTTCCTTCATTCCTTCCTCTCATCTCTTCCTTCCTGCCTTCCTTCCTTTCTTCCTTCATTCCTTTCTTTATTTCTTCCTTCCTTTCTTACTCTTTTGTTCCTTCCTTCCTCTCATCTCTTCCTTCCTTCCTTTCATTTTGATAAGAAATTTTTTTTTTTTTTCGAATATTTTGAGACAACAGGAGAGCACTCAGGATTGGGGCTTGCGACAGTCAAAGGGTTAAATGTTTCGAATTACGAAGTTTATAATTATTTTTTTGTGAATATTTTTGGATGTCTAGAACGGATTAATTATATTTACATTATTTCTTATGGGAAATAAGGTTTCGAATTACGAAGTTTATAATTGTTTTATGAATGTAAATTATTTTTTTGTGAATATTTTTGGATGTCTAGAACGGATTAATTATATTTACATTATTTCTTATGGGAAATAAGGTTTCGAATTACGAAGTTTTCGTGTTGAGGTCTAGCTCCTGGAACGGATTAAGACCGTTACTCGGGGGACTACTGTACTGTGGTATACTACACAAGATCACAAGATACTGGATAATTAATGATCTACTGTGGTATACCAAACATCAAGATCACAAGGCACTGGATAACTGATGATCTACTGTGGTATACTACACACCAAAATCACAAGGCACTGGATAACTGATGATCTACTGTGGTATACTACACAAGATCACAAGGCACCAGATAATTGATGATCTACTGTGGTGAACTACACACCAATATCACAAGGTACCAGATAATTGATGATCTACTGTGGTGAACTACACACCAAGATCACAAGGCACCAGATAATTGATGATCTACTGTGGTGAACTACACGCCACGATCACAAGGTACTGGATAATTGATGATCTACTGTGGTGAACTACACACCAAGATCACAAGGCACCGGATAATTGATGATTTACTGTGGTGAACTACACGCCAAGATCACTTCCACAACTAAAGTATAAAAAGAAGAAATTGAAGAAAAAACATAAAACCTATGTAAATAGCAATACAATTTTTTATTTCTTTATGTAGCACAAAAATAATGTATAGTTTACATTGGAAGGCACAGAAGAAAGCCACTAGTATGCAATGCACTTGGTGAATTTTGAGACATCCTATTCAAGACTTGAGTCCTGGAGGTGGGAGGTACAGTGCCTGCACTCTGAAGGAGTGGTGGGGGTATGCTGCAAATTTTCAAGTGTAGCATTGGCACGTCTCCAGCAAGACGGTGATGGAACGAGTGACGGTGAAAGTGTTTCTTCTTTTATCGGGTCACCCTGCCTCGGAGGGAAACGGCTGACGTGTTAATGAAGATAAATACTCATACACATACCACAGCAGGGCTGGAGAATAGCTGGATGGCACCGTAGAGTGAGGTGATTCCACCGGCAACAAAATGGGAGACGCCCAAACTCTTTACCAGTGGAAGGATCAGGGGAAGAATTAGGCTCACTCCAAGAAGATCCTGAAATATTGCCTTAATGTAATTATTTTATGTTTATAACGGAGATATAGTTTTGGAGTGGTTGGTGCTATTATTTAATACATGTATGGAAGAGGGTAAGGTATCTAGGGACTGGCAGAGAGCGTGTATTGTTCCTTTATATAAAGGCAAAGGGGACAAAAGAGAGTGCAAAAATTATAGGGGAATAAGTCTGTTGAGTATACCAGGTAAAGTGTATGGTAGAGTTATTATTGAAAGAATTAAGAGTAAGACAGAGAGCAGAATAGCAGATGAACAAGGTTGCTTTAGGAAAGGTAGGGGGTGTGTAGACCAAGTGTTTGCAGTAAAACATATAGGTAAACAGTATTTGGATAAGGGTAAAGAGGTTTTTGTGGCATTTATGGATTTGGAAAAGGCGTATGATAGGGTGGATAGGGGGGCAATGTGGCAGATGTTGCAGGTGTATGGAATAGGAGGTAGGTTACTGAAAGCAGTGAAGAGCTTTTATGAGGATAGTGAGGCTCAGGTTAGAGTGTGTAGGAGAGAGGGAGATTATTTCTCGGTAAAAGTAGGCCTTAGACAGGGATGTGTGATGTCACCATAGTTGTTCAATATATTTATAGATGGGGTTGTAAGAGAAGTGAATGCGAGGGTCTTGGCAAGAGGTGTGGGGTTAAAAGACAAAGAATCAAATACAAAGTGGGAGTTGTCACAGTTGCTTTTTGCTGATGACACTGTGCTTTTGGGAGATTCTGAAGAGAAGTTGCAGAGGTTGGTGGATGAATTTGGTAAGGTATGTAAAAGAAGAAAATTGAAAGTGAATATAGGAAAGAGTAAGGTGATGAGGATAACAAAAAGATTAGGTGATGAAAGATTGGATATCAGATTGGAGAGAGAGAGTATGGAGGAGGTGAATGTATTCAGATATTTGGGAGTGGACATGTCAGCAGATGGGTCTATGAAGGATGAGGTGAATCATAGAATTGATGAGGGGAAAAGGGTGAGTGGTGCACTTCGGAGTCTGTGGAGACAAAGAACTTTGTCCATGGAAGTTAAGAGGGGAATGTATGAGAGTATAGTTATACCAACACTCTTATATGGGTGTGAAGCATGGGTGATGAATGTTGCAACGAGGAGAAGGCTGGAGGCAGTGGAGATGTCATGTCTGAGGTCAATGTGTGGTGTGAATATAATGCAGAGAATTCGGAGTTTGGAAATTAGGAGGAGGTGCGGGATTACCAAAACTATTATCCAGAGGGCTGAGGAGGGGTTGTTGAGGTGGTTCGGAGATGTAGAGAGAATGGAACGAAACAGAATGACCTCGAGAGTGTATAAATCTGTAGTGGAGGGAAGGCGGAGTAGGGGTCGGCCTAGGAAAGGTTGGAGGGAGGGGGTAAAAGAGGTTTTGTGTGCGAGGGGCTTGGATTTCCAGCAAGCATGCGTGTGCGTATTTGATAGGAGTGAATGGAGACAAATGGTTTTTAATACTTGACGTGATGTTGGAGTGTGAGCAAAGTAACATTTATGAAGGGATTCAGGGAAACCGGCAGGCCTGACTTGAGTCCTGGAGATGGGAAGTACAGTGTCTGCACTCTGAAGGAGGGGTGTTAATGTTGAAGTTTTATAACTGTAGTGTAAAGCACCCCTCTGGCAAGACAGTGATGGAGTGAATGATGATGAAAGTTTTTCTTTTTCGGGCCACCCTGCCTTGGTGGGAATCGGCCGATGTGTTAATAAAAAAAAAAAACATAAAAAAAAAATTATAATAATAGTATACACTCCTAACATTGTTGAAGACTATGGAGATGAACACTTATCAAGGCTGAGAGACTAACCATCTCAAAACTACCTCTTCAAGGCTGAAGGACTGATCATGTAATCTTTACCTATCCACTGCTTTGCTGTCTCCATATTTAGTCACCTCTGTATTTGACTGAAGAAGCCTACTGTGTAAGTGCAATATTTCAGAAGTAAAAAATACCTAACTGTTGCACATGTGTCTTATTCATTAACTTAATTAAGAAAGTACTGTCCTTAAATTCCAGGGATTTCAATAACAAACACACAAACTGCTAACAACACCGTGAATCTAACTCAGAGTTATCTACAGCAGTTTGAATAAATGGTTCAGCAAGAAGTATTACATGGATTATATACTTGTCTGCCATACCCAAGGGTATCTGCTGGAAGTTTTTCAGGTGTAGAGTAAGGCAGAAAAGCAAGCTGCGTAGTTCCCTGATGTTTGTAAGTTTTAATGGTACGATTGCAAAAAAAATCACAGAATGGGGGTTTAAACCCATGGCAAGTGAGTGCTAAAACTCAGGGGCCAGTGAGCTAACCACTGGGCCAGCTGGCTCTAATAAGATTCATCCAACTAGGTACGTATATACGTACATGTATGTATATAGTATTACACCATAGGAAGGTTAACACGGGCCACCACTGTGACCCCAACTACAGGGTTTTACAGAGGAATCCCACACCAGTACTGACCTGTGAGTTTTAGGACTTGTTGACATTGGTTCAAACCTCACCCGTTCCATGATTAGTTAATTCTCCATGACCCAGTGAGGCTGCCCGTGGTCATACTTTTCATTTACTTCATTCAATAATTATAAATTTTCATAAATCTAATTAATAATTAAAGCATCAATTAAAACTCACCAGAAAGCCAATGACATAGACGAGGCGATGAATTCTGGATACATTCATTGCAGCCGATTACTATTAAGAAAGGCTGCTGTTAATACCATTTCACTAAAGAACAAAAAGGCACAATACCGAGACTGGTACAATACACAGATAACCCACACATAGGAGACAGAAGCTAAAAAATACTCTCGCTACTTTCTACTACCACTACTACTCCTACTACTACTTCTGCTACTACTCCTACTACTACTTCTGCTACTACTTCTGCTACCAGCCTTACCACTACCACTACAGTGGACCCCCGAGTTTCGGTCTGTCCGAATAACATTTTTTTCATGTAAAGGTTGCCTTTTTCGTTCAATATTTTACTTGTGTAGCGGTCTTTACTCGTGTAGCGGTCCGTACCAGACCTGAGTGTGAGTGAGCTTGCCAGGATGTACAACAAAAACCAATCTACTATCACCTCTATCCTGGCAAAGAGAAAAGAAATCAAGGAAGCTAATGTTGCAAAAGGTGTTGATATGTTAACGAAAAATAGATCGAAAACAGTGGATGAGGTTGAGAAGTTGTTGGGGGTGTGGATCAATGAAAAACAGATAGCGGGTGATAGTATTTCCATGGCGATAATTTGTGAAAAGGCAAGGCAGTTGCACGCAGATCTTGTCAAGACAATGCCTGGAACCAGTGCTGATGCAAGTGATTTTAAAGCCAGCAGAGGCTGGTTTGAGAGGTTTAAGAAACGTAGTGGCATACACAGTGTTGTGAGGCATGGTGAGGCAGCCAGCTCAGACAAACGTGCAGCTGAAAAGTTTGTGAGTGAATTTAAGGGGTTCATAGACACTGAAAAATTCAAACCCCAACAAGTGTTTAATTGTGATGAAACAGGCCTCTTTTGGAAGAAAATGCCAAACAGGACCTTCATTACTCAGGAGGAAAAGGCACTGCCAGGACACAAGCCTATGAAAGACAGGCTAACTCTCATGATGTGTGCTAATGCCAGTGGTGATTTTAAAGTGAAGCCTTTACTGGTGTATCACGCAGAAAATCCCAGAGCCTTCAAGAAACACAATGTTAACAGGAATAATTTGTGTGTGCATTAGAAGGCTAACACCAAGGCATGGGTCAATAAGGACATTTTCGTGGAATGGTTGACTGGAGTGTTTGGCCCTAGTGTGAAGAAATACCTCCTGAAAAGAAATTGGGACTCAAGTGCCTCCTGGTACTTGACAATGCTCCTGCTCATCCTCACAACTTGCAAGACTATTTGTCTGACAACTTCAGTTTCATTACAGTGAAGTTCTTGCCTCCTAACACCACTCCTCTCATCCAGCCCATGGACCAGCAGGTCATTGCAAACTTCAAGAAACTGTGCACCAAAGCAGTGTTTCAGAAGTGCTTTGATGTGACCTCAGACACTGCACTGACCCTAAGAGAGTTCTGGAAAGATCACTTCAATATCGTCCATTGCATAGGCCTTAGAGGTAAGGCTTGGCAGGAAATGACTCCCAGGACGATGAACTCTGCTTGGAGAAAATTGTGGCCAGATTGTGTCCAACAGAGGGATTTTGAAGGGTTTGGGGATGACTCTGACAGTCCTATGCCAGTTGTGGAAAAAATTGTGGAATTGGGGACGTCCATGGGGATGGAGGTTAGTGGTGAGGATGTTGAAGAGTTGGTGGTGGACCACGATGAAGAACTAACCACTGAAGAGCTGGTGGACCTTAATCTGCAAGAACAACAGACCAAAGCTCAGGAAATTGCTTCAGAGGAGGAGGAAGTGAGAAGGAAGAAGTTGCTTTCTTCAGAGATTAAGGAGATGTGTACAATGTGGACTAGGATGGAAAAATTTGTGGAGGAGCATCACCCTGACAAAGCTGTTGTAGGCTGTGTATGTGACATGTTCAATGACATTGTCTTGTCACATTTTAGGGACATTTTAAAGAACCGCCAGAAACAGACCTTTCTGGACAGTTATTTTGCAAGAAAGGAATCCAGTGACTCTCAACCTGGTCCTAGTGCCATTAAAAAACAAAGAAGGGAAGTAACCCCAAAAAAGGACTTGGTACCTGAAGTGTTCATGGAAGGGGATTCCCCTTCCAAACACTAACAACACCACCACCTTCTCCCCTCCTTCCTTCTTCCACACATCAACAACTCTTCAATAAAGGTAAGTGTCAATTTATTACTATTTTATACTATGTACAGTATATATCTCATTGTTTTCTGTGTAGATAAATGTACATTTTATGTAAAAAAAAAAAAAAATTTACATACTTTTGGGTGTCTGGAACGGATTAATTTGATTTACATTATTTCTTATGGGAAAAATGGTTTTGAAAATCGTCCGTTTTGAAAATCAGCGGCCTCTCAGAAACGGATTAATCACGATTTTCAAGGGCCCACTGTACTATACTGGCTCCCTCACTTTTATGTGATAGTGTGACTTTGTAAACAGTCCAAGCTCGACCAAAACATCGTCTTAAGCTTCTCTCTCCCATATGCTGGTTATCTGTGTTTTGTTTCACTAAGTCATTTATTAGTTTTTCTTAATACATATTTTTTACATAGCATTCAAAACAGGTTTATAGTTAAATGTCAGAGTGAGCTAGATTTTAAAATAATGCTGTTGTGTTTTATTGCCATGACTTGCCGACTCAGCTTATGCAGCAGTGACGGTTTTATGAAGCAAGACCAGTGTAGGTTAATTAATTAATATTATTTTAACTCTGCAACTGTTCTGTTATGAGCAGAGGTAGAATAACAGCTCTTAGCCTATAAAACTGATTTGTAAAAAAAAACTCAGTTGGAACACAACGTGAATATCTTCCAATGATGTCAAATAATGCTAGGTCAAACTAGAATGACTTTTGACATGTTAGACAGGGCTAAAACTAGATTATATTACATAAATTCTAGCATGGTTGATTACATTGCTAAATTAGTTTTAGAGAAAAAGAAAGCTCATACTCTATCATGAATTCTCATGAATTTATGTACCAATCTATAAGAAAAATTGCAGAAACAAATTTATTTTTAAATAGACAATTTGACATGTCTGACCATCTAGCTAAAAAAAATTAAAAGAGCAAGACAAGACTACTATATCCTGAACAGTAAACTAAATGTTAAAAATTTACTCACAGATGGGAAGGACGTAAGGAAGACAGCGACCATCCAGAGAGGTACCACCTTTCTATCATGTAAGTGATAAAGAAAGGGAATAAATATTTGAATTCAAGTTGAGTGATGAACAACTAAAGTAGGACATAAAATTTACAATACAGGTGCAAGTTTATTTAAGTACAGGTACACATAAGTACAATTATCATACATAATGTGAATTACCCTCCAGGATAATCCCAAAAATAAGCCAAAGTGACTTATTTCCATGCACTTTCCTAGTATCAGTTAGGTTATTTTTTTTCAATTTACACGCAGCGCTGTATAACCCTTGTGAGTCTGGCACTTAGTTATGATTATAATAATAATTATAATTTCAATTTACAACTGTAGCCTCTTGTTATCCCTGTTATCCATAATTATCATAAGTCAGTGGCAATACCAAAGGGGGCTAGAGAAATTTTTCAGCCCCCAAATAAATAAGCAATAATAATAACTCTGCTTCAAAACTAGTCTAGTACCTCTCCGAGTACAGAAATTCATGCACTGCCCCTGTTGCACATAGTTGCATTCATATCAAGGTCAAAAAATATTAGCTGGGTGCCTTATCTTCACTCATTGTACCCCTGTTTGTCAGATATACCTAGAGTATACCTGGAGGGTGTTTTGGGTATCAACGCCCCCACAGCCTGGTTCATGACCAGGCTTTGTGCTGGATCAGGACCTGTTCAACCAGGTTGTTACTGTTAACTGCACGCAAGCTACTGTAGTAACCACAGCCCGGCTGGTCAGGTACTGACTTTAGGTGCCTGTCCAGCTCCCTCTTGAAGACTGCCAGGGGTCTTGAAGACAACTGGGGGTCTTGAAGATGGCCAGGGGTCTTGAAGACAACTGGGGGTCTTGAAGACAGCCAGGGGTCTTGAAGACAACTGGGGGTCTTGAAGACAGTCAGGGATCTATTGGTAATCCCCCTTATGTATGCTGGGAGGCAGTTGAACAGTCATGGGTCACTGACACTTACTGTGTTGTCTCTGTGTACTCGTGGCACCCCTGTTTTTCATTGGGGGGATGTTGCATCTCCTGCCGAGTCTTTTGCTTTCATACGATCGTTTAGTGCGCATTACAGTGTTTGCACAGCATTTGTTAATGTTTTAGTAAAGTGATCAAATATTCTGACCACAGTAATAATTGATTAGCGACTACCTTAAGTAAAACAGTTACTTTTATTTTTTACTTATACCTTTATTTACTTTTATTTTTTACTTACCTTTATTTACTTTTATTTGCATTATACTTTAAATTTAAAACAAGCATCAATGAATAAATAGAAGGATGGACGAGGAGCTCAAACCATGGTCCGTAAATTGACAGTCCGACGCTCTACCGGGACAGTAGACTGTCTCAGTGACCCGGGGTGGTAGACCGTCTCAGCAACCCGGGATGGTAAACCGTCTCGGCGACCTGGGATGGTAGGCCATATCGGCGACCCGGGATTATAGACCATCTCAGTGACCCGAGACGGTAGGACGTTTCAGCAACCCAGGACGGTAGACTGTCTCAGCAACCTTGGACAGTAGACCGTCTTGGCGACCCAGGACGGTAGACTGTCTCGGCGACCCAGGACGGTAGACCGTCTCAGCGACCCGAGATGGTAGACTGTCTCAGCGACCCGGGCCAGTAGACCATCTCGGCGATCTGGGATGGTAGATCGTCTCGGCAACCCGGGACGGTAGACCATCACAGTGACCTGGGACGGTAGACCTCGGTGACCCGGGAAGGTAGACCTCAACGACCCGAGAAGGTAGACCTCGGCGACTCGGGAAGGTAGACCTTGGCGACCCAGGACGGTAGACCTCGGCAACCCGGGACGGTAGACCTCAATGACCCGGGAAGGTAGACCTCGGCGACCTGGGACAATAGGCCTCGGCGACCCAGGAAGGTAGACTGTCGGACTGTCAATTTACGGACCGTGGTTCAAGCCCTTCATCCACCCTTTACTTTACTTTACTTTTTTTATGTTTTTACTTTACTGTACTGAATTTTATTTTATGTTACTTTACTGTGCCAAACTTTACTTTCCTATTTTAGTTTGCTTTACTTTACTGAACTTTATTTTCTTACTTTACTTCTGTACTTTACTGTCTTACTTTACTTAACTGTACTTTACTTTACTTTCTTAATGAGTGCCCCGGTGGCTAAAGCTCTCGCTTCACACACGGAGGGCCCGGGTTCGATTCCCGGCGGGGTGGAAACATTTTGGTGTGTTTCCTTACACCTGTTGTCATGTTCACCTAGCAGCAAATAGGTACCTGGGTGTTAGTCGACTGGTGTGAGTCGCATCCTGGGGGACAAAATTGAGGACAACAATGGAAATAAGACAGACAGTCCTCGATGATGCACTGACTTTCTTAGGTTATCCTGGGTGGCTCACCCTCCGGGGTTAAAAATCCGAAGAAAATCTTATCTTAACTGGACAGCATATGCTATAATGTCCACCGCTCTATATTTTTAACCATTTTTACGAAGAAATAATCCTTCGGATGGAGTCTCACGGTAGGCCTATGTATATTTTGATATCCTATGTTAGGCTGTTACGTATCAGTAGCACAGGAAGTAAGTAAACTTGTTATCTTATCTTAAACTTCTTTTACCTAGTTTGTTGTTGGTTTTTTTGTTGTTATTGTTGGATTGTAGAGACTCTTCCGGCAAAAGAACCGTAAGAACCCAACCGGTAATGGGTTCGGATTTGCCGATGCCAACCGGTAAAGGGTTCGGATTTGTTGAAACCAACGATGAAGGGTTTGGATTTCTGAAAGCTAACCGGTAAAGGGTTCGGATTTACGGATACCAACTGGTAAAGGGTTCTGTTTTACGAAAACAAACCGGGAAAGAAGTTCGAATTTACGAAAATCAACCAGTAAAGTGTTCAGAAAATGAAAATGATTGCTATAGGAATGCAGTTAGAAGCCTGAGTAGATCTATAACCCACTATGATAACATGAACGTAGATAAGTGTGTTTATGGAGCAACTTGCAATGTGAACAGACTGACTAATGTTGTAGTGGCCAGACTTAGGCTTGGTTACAAGTACTGACTGATGCTGTAGTGGCCAGGCTCAGGCTTGGTTACAAGTGGAAAAATAAACACATAAGCAGTATAATGTGATCCTTTATTGACAACGTTTCGCCCACGCAGTGGGCTTTATCTAGTCACAGACAGATCTGTGACAGATCTGACTCGATAAAGCCCACTGCGTGGGCGAAACGTTGTCAATAAAGGATCACATTATACTGCTTATGTGTTAATTTTTCCATTGTGTCGGTATTTTATAACATTTATTTCCTTGGTTACAAGTACTGACTGATGTTGTAGTGGCCAGGCTTAGGCTTGGCTACAAGTACTTCTGGCAGTTTGGGAGACACACAGATGATGATCAAACTAAATGCAAATTATGTGATCAGGCATATGGTCACTGTCTTGAACACTATGTGCTTAATTGTTCACTTATTGAGGAATACAGAGATAGACAGTATAATAACCTATGTGACATGTCAAGATATCTTATTAATGAAAACAAGATACCAGATATACTAAGCAAATTCTCTAAATTTGCTTGTAACAGATAAATGAACTGTGGATTTGAATCCATATGTACAATTGTTAACCCTTTTTGGGCCTAGTTCCTAGGCCTTTTGTGTATCCATATGATCTTGCTCTACCGTCCACAGGATAGATATGGGGTGCACAATAAACTAGCCACTTCGGTGGCAAAATCTAATATTTACGAAAAGAAGTCTCTCGTGACGAAACGTTTCCTTGAATAGATATCATAAGAACATAAGAAAGAAGGAACACTGAAGCAGGCCTACTGGCCCATACGAGGCAGGTCCAAGTCTCCTACCGGTTTAAGCCAATGCCCCAACCTAGTCAGGTCAGGTCACATTCACTTAAAGAAAGAGGACGGCATCTGACCTAATAGCACAAGCTAGTTAGGTCCAACTCTCACCCACCTGCACCCATTCATGTATTTATCTAACCTATTTTTAAAACTACACAACGTATTAGCTTCTATGACGGTACTCGGGAGTTTGTTCCACTCATCTACAACTCTATTACCAAATCAATGCTTTCCCATATCCTTCCTGAATCTGAATTTTTCCAATTTAAAACCATTGCTGCGAGTCCTGTCTAGGCTAAACATTTTTACCACGCTATTTACATCCCCTTTATTTATTCCTGTTTTCCATTTATACACCTCAATCATATCCTCCCCTAATTCTACGCCTTTCTAGAGAGTGCAGATTCAGGGCCCTCAGTCTATCTTCAAAGGGAAGATTTCTGATACATGGGATCAACTTTGTCATCTTCCTCTGCACGTTTTCCAGAGCATTTATATCCATTCTGTAATACGGTGACCAGAACTGTGCAGCATAATCTAAATGAGGCCTAACCAAAGATATATAGAGTTGAAGAACCTGAGGACTTTTATTATTTATGCTTCTTGATATGAAGCCAAGGATTCTGTTCGCTTTATTGCGAACACTTATGCACTGTTGTCTTGGTTTTAGATTACTGCTAACCAGAACTCCCAAATCCTTTTCGCAATCAGTAACATTAAGATCTACATTATTTAGTTTATATGTGGCATGGTTATTGTCCTGTCCGATGTTTAGAACTTTGCATTCGTCTATATTAAACTGCATCTGCCACTTCTACGAACACTGCATCAGTCTATTCAAATCTTCCTGGAGTGCTCTAATGTCCTCATTAGAATGAATTGGACGGCCTATTTTGGTGTCATTGACAAACAGGCCCCGGTGGCCTGGTGGCAAAAGCTCTCGCTTCACACACAGAGGGCCTGGGTTCGATTCCCGGTGAAGTGGAAACATTTCGACGTGCTTCCATACACCTGTTATCATGTTCACCTAGCAGCAAATTGATACGTGGGTGTTAGTCGACTGGTGTTTACCTGGAGTTTACCTGGAGAGAATTCCAGGGGTCAACGCCCCCGCGGCCCGGTCTGTGACCAGGCCTCATGTTGGACCAGAGCCTGATCAACCAGGCTGTTACTGCTGGCCGCACGCAGTCCAACGTACGAACCACAGCCTAGCTGGTCAGGTACCGACTTTAGGTGCCTGTCCAGTGCCTGCTTGAAGACAGCCAGGGGTTTGTTGGTAATCCTCCTGATGTATGCTGGGAGGCAGTTGAACAATCTTGGGCCCCTGACACTTATTGTGTTGTCCCTCAACGTGCTAGTGGCACCCCTGCTCTTAATTGAGGGGTGTGGGTCGCATCCTGGGGGACAAGATTGAAGACCCCAATGGAAATAAGACAGTCCTCGATGACGCACTGACTTTCTTGGGTTATCCTGGTCCAGTCCCTGGACCCATTATGTACCTCTCTAATCTTTTGACTACCGCCCACAGGATGGGTATGGGGTGCATAATAAAGATATCAAACTAACTCTACCCAGGAATTACCATTTTATAAATAAAGCATTCCCACGTACTCACCTAATTGTACTCACCTAATTGTGGTTGCAGGGGTTGAGACTCAGCTCCTGGCCCCGCCTCTTCGCTGTCCGCTACTGGGTCTCTGCTCTCCCTGCTCCATGAGCTTTATCATACCTCGTCTTAAAACTATGTATGGTTCTTGCCTCCACTATATCTTTCTCTAGACTATTCCACTTCCTGACTACTCTGTGGCTGAAGAAATGCTTCCTAACATCCCTTTGACTCATCTGAGTCTTCAGCTTCCAGTTGTGTCCCCCTTGTTTCTGTGTTCCCTCTCTGGAACATCCTGTCTCTGTCTACCTTGTCGATTTCCCGCAGTATTGTGTGTGTGTGTGTGTGTGTGTGTGTGTGTGTGTGTACTCACCTAATTGTGGTTGCAGGGGTCGAGACTCAGCTCCTGTGTGTGTGTGTGTGTGTGTGTGTGTGTGTGTGTGTGTGTGTGTGTGACCCAACAATTAATATTTGCACCAAGAACTCATTACAATTGTGACCGGGTGTGGACTAGTGAATTGCTCATTTCTTTATAATTTGTTCATGATTGTAACCATGTATAAACGTAAGTAAGAAAATTTACTTACTTACATGATTCATTACCTTTGTAACTTGTGAGTTCATTACCTTTGTAACTTGTGAGTTCATTACCTTTGTAACTTGCTCAGCTATCAAAACTTTGGGGCCCAGTCCCTGGACTCATTATGTACCTCTATAATATTTTGACTACCGCCTACAGGATGGGCATGGGGTGCATAATAAAGATATCAAACTAACTATCCAGGAAAAAATTCTCCTCCTATTCCGTGTGCCTTAATGTTCCTCAATAGTCTCTGATGTGGGACTATCAAAAGCCTTACTGAAGTCCATGTACACAATATCATATGCACTACCATGATCTACCTCCTCAAACACCTGAACTGTACATAAGTGTTTTTTTCCATATTGTAAACAGGACTCCCTACAACATGTCAATCACATTGTAAACTTGCAAAGAAATAAAAAAAAATATTTGAATCTTATCCGATAAAGGAATAACAGGAAAAGTTGGTAGATGGATCTATAATTTCCTAACATGTAGAACACAAAGAGTAGTAGTCAACAGAGTAAAGTCTGAGGCAGCTACTGTGAAAAGCTCTGTTCCACAAGGCACAGTACTCGCTCCCATCCTGTTCCTCATCCTCATATCAGACATTGACAGGGATATAAGCCACAGTGCTGTGTCTTCCTTTGCAGATGACACCCGAATCTGTATGACAGTGTCCACCGTTGAAGACACTGCAAGACTCCAAGCAGACATAAACCAAATCTTTAAATGGGCTGCAGAAAACAATATGAAGTTCAATGATGAGAAATTTCAATTACTCAGATACGGAAAACGTGAAGAAATTAAAATCTCATCGGAGTACAAAACTAATTCCAACCACACAATAGAGCGAAAAACTATTGTCAAAGACCTGGGAGTGATCATGTCAGAGGATCTCACCTTCAAGGACCATAACAATATAGCAATTGCATCTGCTCGGAAAATGACAGGATGGATAATGAGAACCTTCAAAACCAGGGATGCCAAGCCCATGTTGACACTTTACAGATCGCTTGTTCTATCTAGGCTGGAATATTGCTGCACACTAACTGCACCTTTCAAGGCAGGTGAAATTGCTGACCTTGAAAATGTGCAGAGAACCTTCACCGCACGCATAAGTGCGATAAACCACCTCAACTACTGGGAACGCTTGAAGTTCCTAAACCTGTACTCTCTAGAACGCAGGCGGGAGAGATACATTATTATATACACATGGAAAATTCTCGAGGGCTTAGTACCAAACTTGCACACAAAAATCACTCCCTACGAAAGCAAAAGACTCGGCAGGCGATGTAACATCCCCCAATGAAGAGCAGGGGTGCCACTAGCACGTTGAGGGACAACACATGTATACCAGGCCACGGGTATACCAGGACACAGGTATACCAGGGCACGGGTATACCAGGCCACATGTATACCAGGCCACGTGTATACCAGGCCACGGGTACACAAAGCCACAGGTATACCAGGCCACGGGTATACCAGGCCACAGGTATACCAGGCCACGGGTATACCAGGCCACAGGTAAACCAGGCCACGGGTATACCAGGCCACGGGTATACCAGGCCACGGGTATACCAGGCGACGGGTATACCAGGCCACGGGACTGGAATGTATCTGTGTCTCTTGCTAAGATTAGACTTTAGAACATACCTCTGACCCCCATAATGTTCTAATATAAGGTGCAGGATGTTGTGGTCCACTGTATGGAGGAGTCCCAGAGGATATTCATTGTTTTCACGAGCGGAATTAAGTAGTTCAGGCATTTTTATAATAACATCATTTGTACCTTTTTTCGGCCTAAAACCAGACATTAGTATAGTTATGGCGTGATTGCAAGTAAGTTTATTCAGGAATACACAAATACAGTTACATAGATTATCATACATAGCAGCATATGTGTAGAGAACCTGGGATAACCCAAAAAAGTCAGACTGATTTATTTCCATTGGGTTTCTTTAATTTCCATTGGGGTCCATGGGTGTGGGATGACTATTGCCCAGTGGATGGGTTTCATTGGACGATTATGCTGCCTACAGAATGGGCAATGGCTGATTGCCACCAAAAATATGCATGCAGAGAGCATTATAAAGCCACTAAACTAAACTGAACTTTATGTGTATGAGTCTGAGAGCTCAAAGTAAGTAAGTTTATTCAGGTATACACAAATACAGTCACAGATTATCATACATAGCAGCATATGTGTAGAGAACCTAGGATAACCCAAAACAGTCAGACAGAGTGACTTATTTCCATTGGGGTCAACAGTGCCACTAGAGGATATCCTGGCGTTTGTTACTATTGATCTGACTAAATAATGCAAAGGAGGGGTTATCCATGAACATGTTAGCTCTGCAGTGGCACAAATCTGGCCAAGTAATACCACTAGAGGATATCCTGGCGTTAGTAGCTATTGATCTGGATAAGTTTTTAGGGGTAACTACAGAAGACTGCAGAACAGTTACGCTCTGTCGCTGTCTGCTGGGTCACCCTCTCTCCTCTCTTCACTGCCTCCTCACACTCATCTCCTTATCTCCTCATCTCCCTAACACCCGTCGGCATCTCGTTAAGTGAGATAACTCTCTGTTAGCAACGGTAAATTAATAATCCTATAATTATCTCTGTTTTTTTAAGATAGTTGTTGTATCCTCGCCGTAATATTCAAGTGGATTATAAATAGTTTATTCAGGTCCAGTTTCACAATCTTTGGATGGTTACAGTTTTCTTATATGATAATATATGTGTAAATTACCCAAGATAATCCCCCAAAAATGTCAAAGTGGGGTATTTTTAACAGAGGTCATTGGTTCTATATGACCAAAGGGGGTCATATAGAACTTTGGGAATGGGGGTAATTCAATAAAAGGGAGGGGAGGATAGGTCCAATTTCATGGATCAAGAGCCCTGCGTTGGCACCCAGGCACCTCCCTCGCGGGGGGGAGGGGGGCAGTGGAAATATGATGGTATTATTGGAATTTATTATTCTAATATATCTTGGGTTATCCAAGTTTACTGTGTTATCCTGAGTTATAGTTGTTTATCCGGGTTATTGTGGTTTATCCTGGGTTAACCTAGTTTATCATGGGTTATCGTGGGGTATCCTAGCTTATTCTAGGGTAACCTAGCATATTCTAGGGTATCCTAGCTTATTCTAGGGTAACCTAGCAAATTCTAGGGTATCCTAGCTTATTCTAGGGTAACCTAGCTTATTCTAGGGTATCCTAGGTTACCCAGGGTTATCCTAGGGTATCACAGTTTATCCTAGGGTATAAGTTTATCATGGGTGATCCTAGGGTATCCTAGCTTATTCTAGCATATCCTAAGTTATCCTAGTATCCTAGGGTATCAGTTTATCCTAGGTTATCCTGGGTTATCCTAGGGTATCACAATTTATCCTAGGGTATCAGTTTATCGTGGGTTATCCTGGGTTATCCTAGGGTATCCTAGCTTATTCTAGGGTATCCTAAGTTATCCTAGTATCCTAGGGTATAATAGTTTATCATAGGTTATCCTGGGTTATCCTAGGCCATCCTGGTAACTGTTTTTTTTTTACTATAATTTTTTGTTTTAATAACATTTATTATTAATATTATTGCTGTTATTTTTTTTTAATTCTGGCCTTCTTTCACTGAGGTAGGGCGACTCAAAAAATAAGAAACACTTTAACCACCACTC
Source organism: Cherax destructor (assembly GCA_009830355.1). NCBI lineage: Eukaryota > Metazoa > Arthropoda > Malacostraca > Decapoda > Parastacidae > Cherax > Cherax destructor. Next base: position 40,223 of record WNWK01007578.1, on the reverse strand, counting down.
TATCATTGTCTTGACTCATGAAATCGTAATGACTCGTTATGACTCTGATCGCGGGTTCTATCCCCGCCCATGGTATGGTTTATCATTATCTTGCCAGAGGCATGCTGACATTACAGCTCAAATGCCCTATCAAACTGCAATATCCCCATACCACCTCCAGGGTGCAGGCACTGTACTATCCACCTCCAGGGCTCAAATACTGTGGCTTGGTTGGCAACACACTCACCTCGCACACCGTGTGTCCGTAGTTCGATCCCCAGCATGGGTGGAAACGTTGGACTTGTTTTCTTACACCTGCTGTCCCTGTTCACCTAGCCATAAGTAGGTACCTGAGTGCTAGTCGACTGGTTTGGGTCGCATCCTGGGGGACAAGATTGAAGGACCACAATGGAAATAAGGCAGTCATCGACGACGCACTTACTTTCCTGGGTGGTTAACCCTCTGGGTTAAAAATCCAAACAAATCTTATCTTAACCAGTTTTCACGAATTCCTTCAAAAATGTTACCTAGCTCACACTCCAACAGCACATCAAGTCATGAAAACCACTTGCTTCCAATCACTCCTATATGACACACACACCCCAATGGAAATAAGTCACTGACTTTTTTGGGTTGTCCTGGGTTCTCTACACATATGCTGCTAAGTATGATAATCTATGTACGTAAATGTATTTGTGTATACCTGAATCAACTTACTTACGCACCTGCAGGAAGTCCAAACCCCTCACATACAAACCCTGCACTCCCTTCAACCTTTCCTAGGATGACCTCTACCCCTCCTTTTCCCCATTACAGATTTATAAGATAAGATTTTGTTCAGATTTTTAACACTGAAGAGTTAGCCACCCAGAATAACCCAAGAAAGTCAGTGCGTCATCGAGGACTGTCTGTCTTATTTCCATTGGGGTCCTTAATCTTTTCCCCCAGGATGCGACCCACACTAGTCGACTAACACCCAGGTACCTATTTGCTGCTAGGTGAACAGGACAACAGGTGTAAGGAAACACGTCAAAATGTTTCCACCCCGCCGGGAATCAAACCCGGGCCTTCCGAGTGTGAAGCGAGAGCTTTGCCAGCCAGGCCACGGGGCCACACCCTCCAAGTCATCCTATTTTGCTCAATCCTCTCTAAATATCCAAAACATAATTTCTTAGGTGGGTGATCTCTTTATAGATCTTTGTGTTATTTTGAACTATAGTTTGTCTGCCTGAAATACCCCAGCATGTTAGTGGCTTTCTTTGTACGTACAGTGGACCCCCGAGTTTCGACCACCTCAAAACTCGAACAATTATGTAAGTGTAATATTGTAAGTGTTTTTGTAAGTGTATTTTTGGGGGTCTGAAACGGACTAACCTACTTTACATTATTCCTTATGGGAACAAATTCGTTCGGTAATGGCACTGGAACAGCCTTCTGGAATGAATTATGGCCGATACTTGGGGGTCCACTGTACTTAAAATTAACAACACTTTATAAAATGTAAATTACTCATTGAAACCTTTGCAAAGAAATAAAATTTGTTTGTTTATACCGGCAACTACTTGGTGGAACTTGGTCATTATTTAACACCTTATGTAGAATGTGGAGTAATTGTTTCTTGTGCAAATTTTTATTTAGGGAATACAGCCTGTCCTCACTTAACGATGAAGTTTCATTCCTAAGACCTCGTTGTTAAACGAATTCGTCGCTAAGTGAGGACCATACTACAGTGGACCCCTGGAAATCGAACATTCTTCGTTCCAGAATGCTGTTCAAGTGCTGTTACCGAACGAATTTATTCCCATAAGGAATAATGTAAATTAGATTAGTCCATTTCAGACCCCAAAAATACACTTACAAAAGCACTTACAATAATAAACTTACATGATAGGTCGAGTTGGGAGGCGTTCGATTTCCGGGGGTCCACTGTACAGTGGACCCCTGAGTTTCGGTCACCTCGGAAATCGAACAATTAGTAAGTTTAATATTGTAAGTGCTTTTGTATGTGTATTTTTGGGGGTCTGAAAGGACTAATCTAATTTACATTTTTCCTTAAGGGAACAAATTCATTCGGTAATGGCACTTGAACAGCCTTCTTGAATGAATTATGATCGAAACTCAGGGGTCGACTGTATAATGGTAGTGGGTATGTGTCTTTCATCTTTGATATTGTTTTAATGTCACCTTTGCACCATTTAGTATAACATTTCTGGTATATTTTTAAATGTTTGTACATTAGTGTATTGTATATGGTAATAAACAGAATAGAGGAAATCAGCTCTAATATACATTATTTAGGTATGCATGCTGGTCAGAGAGCCTGTTGTAAATCCGAGGCGTCAGTAAACTAGTACGTTGCTAAATGAGGAGTGGCTGTATTAAAAAAAAAATTGGTTAGGTTACATTACATTACACTTAGTTAAGATTAGGTTTTGTTTTGTTTGGCTAGGTTCGTCCTTTAAACTGGAATAATGTTAAAAATATCTAAAAAGGCACTTCAGTATGTACTCTAATGTATACTTAATGTAGTACAGGTCGGCCATCACTAATCCGGTGGCCTGGTGGCTAAAGCTCTTGCTTCACACACTGAGGACCCGGGTTCGATTCCCAGCGGGTGGAAATATTTTGACGCATTTCCTTACACCTGTTGTCCTGTTAACCTAGCAACAAATATGTAGGTACCTGGGTGTTAGTCGACTGGTGTGGGTCACATCCTGGGGGACAAGATTGAGGACCCCAATGGAAATAAGACAGACAGTCCTCAATGATGCACTGACTTTCTTGGGTTATCCTGGGTGGCTAACCCTCTGGGGTTAAAAATCTGAACGAAATCGTATCTTATCTTATCTTATCATTGGGACCTGTAGTGCGCCGGATTAGTGAGTTTTCCGGATTACAGAGTGGTTAGGTTAGAATACACTTAATTAACCGATCATTAGAGACTTTGCTACATCTTCCTCATTTTTATTACTGCTTTCTCCTCCACTGGCTTGCTGCTGTGGATTTACAACCATCTGCACAATTTCTGAGTCAGTATAATGATGAAATTTGACTCAGTATAATGATGAAATTTGACTCAGTATAATGATGAAATTTGAAATTATGATAGCCGAAATTAGTGCCGGATTACTGATGGAACCGGATTAGTGATGGCTGACCTGTACTCTATGGAAAGATTACAGTGATACAACTATAAATGTTGAAAATAAAGGAGATGAAAGTACAGTTTACCTAGTGGATTTTGCCCATTATTTTAAATGTAAATTATGCCAAGGGTTTATTATACCATACCTGATTCAAACAACTCCCTAAAGATTACATAAAAAAATATCATATCAGGAGATAGGTTAGCCGAGCAGGGACCCCTTCCTTTTGCAGCCCAGACCCTGGACCTACATGTATTATATACCTCTGTAATGTTAAGATACAGTCCCTGGACCCATTATGTACCTCTGTAATGTTGAGATACAGTCCTTGGACCCATTATGTACCCCTGTAATCTTTTGACTACTGCCCACAGGATGGGTACGGGGTGCATAATAAATATATTAGACTAACTGGCACACACAGTGTAATCAAACAGTACATATACTGTAGGAACCCCGTATCTGCGGCAGATATGTATTGTTCCAGTAACGGTATTGTGCCTTTTTTTGTTATTCATGGATAACTAAAACTGGGGATACCAGACCTGCGGATACAGGGGGTCTTACTGTATACTATATTTTTATATTTCTTTCAGACAAAAGATGAGTGAGGATAGTGATATAATGACGCCACTAGAGCCGCTGACGCCATCCTCTTGTGGCGGCATCTCTGCCTCTTCTTCTTTAGAGTTCTCCAGTCGCAAATATTACCGTCAGGTCCCACACAGGTTAGTACATTACAGTTCTACTGTCAAGTGACATGCAGGTTAGTACGTACATTACAATTCTACTGCGAGGTTACTTGCAGGTTAGTATATTACAATTCTACTGCCAGGTCACTCGCAGGTTAGTACATTACTATTCTACTGCCAGGTCACACACAGGTTAGTACGTACTGTAACTCCTCGCTGTCAGGTCCAACACAGATTAGTATTGTACCTCTGTACGGTCAGGTTCCTGGAGTATACCTGGAGGGTGTTTCAGGGGTCAGCACCCCATGGCCCAGTCCATGACAAGGCCTTGTGGTGGATCAGGGACTGATCAACCAGGCTGTTACCACTGGTTGCACGCAAATCGACATAGGAACCAGAGCCTGGCTGGTCAGGTACCGACTTTAGGTTCCTGTCCAGCTCCCTCTTGAAAATAGCCAGGGGTCTTGAAGACAGCCAGGGGTCCTGAAGACAGCCAGGGGTCCTGAAGACAGCCAGGGGTCTTGAAGACAGCCAGGGGTCTTGAAGACAGGGGTCTTGAAGACAGCCAGGGGTCTTTTTTTATTACCACATCGGCCCTCTCCCACCAAGGCAGGGTGGCCTGAAAAAGAAAAACTTTCACCATCATTCACTCCATCACTGTCTTGCCAGAGGTGCACTTACGCTAGTTATAAAACTGCAACATTAACACCCCTCCTTAGTTATATTGTGAGTAATGTTTAAGCATGGGTATTCAAGCTACAGTATGGCTCTCAGTGCTTCCTCATTAGTGGGTTTCGAGCATCCAATATTTTTACAGAAGGGCAACCTAGAAATAGAGTCAATCATCCATGGATTTTGTGGTGGTAGACATTTTTTCCAGCTTTGAAAATTAACCATAAGATTTTGTTCAAATGGTTGTTCTCATGCCTAAATCTTTTCTGAGTTTGGTCGTTCTTTCTTACAAAAGTCAACATTAAATAGATTAGAGTGATATATTACAGAGAAATGGTCTCTAAAATTCAAAAGCTTTAACTTAGTTTGTCCGCTCAAAATGTACCGGCATGATAGTGGCTTTCTTTGCACTTAAATCAAAATTGTAATCACACATTGTAAACATTGCAAAGAAATAGAATCTTTAGCTTTATCTTTAACTGTTGCATCAGTTTATGAAGTCAAGAAGTCTGCATTGTCGATTATTTTGTGTCGTTTTACGATCTCGAGAGCGGATCAGAGCGGCACACTGCCAGTAATGGCAAAGGTACGGTGCAGATGATGTTATAAGTGGGACAGTCTTGTGCTCTGCATAGAGCTTTATCAAGTCATTCACTGGAGACCAGCACTTGGGAGCAGACACTTGTTACGATGTTTTGTTGAGTCAGTTGTGAGATGTCAGGCCCTGATGTGAGCTTTTGGTGAGTTGCCCCATCCATGGTATTGTGACTTTTTATCAAGTCCTGATTTGATAAAGCTCTATACAGAGCAAAATACTACTCACATAAAAGCTTATTTTGTATTGTGTGTGTGTCTTCGATTTGATAAAGCTCTAAACAGAGCAAAATGTTCACATGAAAGTTTATTCTGCAATATGTGTCTTTTCTACACAGAGCAATGTGTGTGTGTCTTTGATTTGATAAAGCTCTATACAGAGCAAAATACTGCTCACATAAAAGCTTATTCAGCAATATGTGTCCTTAAGTCTTCAATCATACCATGGGTGGGGATAGAACCCGCGGTCAGAGTCACAGAACTCAAGACCGACGCTTCCTATGGTGTATAAATATACCTAGTTGGATGAATCTTATTGTAGCTAGCTGGCCCAGTGGCTAGTGCGTCGGTCTGGAGTTTTATGACTCTTTGACCATGGGTTCTATCCCTGCATGTGGTATGGTCTGTTTACAATCGTGTCATTACGATTTCGTGAGTTGAGTCTTGAATGTGGTGCTCATGTGTACTCTTTCTTCCTGTCAGCCAGTGATGGAATATTTGTTGCAAAAGCGTGTGACTGTAAATACAGTGGACCCTCGGTTTTCGTTCACCTCCAAACTCGAACAATTATGTAAGAGCTTTTGTAAGTGTATTTTTGGGAGTCTGAAACGACTAATTTAATTTACATTTGTCCTTATGGGAACAAATTCGTTCGGTAACGGCACTCAAACAGCATTCTGGAAAGAATTTTCAACGAAAACCGAGGGTCCTCTGTAGTCCAAGTCGGACCAAAACATCATTGTAAGCTCGTCTCTCCTATGCATGGGTTATTTGTTTAATGTTCGTTGCCTTTGGATTATCTATAATTCGTAATTTTGTGTGCGTGTTTCGTTATTGAGAATAATGTTCAGTGTTCAGTTGGGCTTAGCATTGTGTAAGTGTGTGAAATTTGTTTGTTCTCAGAAATCACGTGAGGGACTACCTGTCATCATGTGACCTGGATACTGTCTGGTGGAGTATGTTAATGTTGGTTATTGGTGGTGGCAGTGATGGTGGTGGTCTGGTGGTGGTGGTGGTGGTGGTGTGTAAGTAGTGTGTAGTGATGGTGGTGTAGGTAGTGTGTGGTAGTAGTGGTGGTGTATTTAGTGTGTGGTAGTGGTGGTGTTATAGGTAGTGTGTGGTAGTGGTGTAGGTAGTGTGTGGTAGTGGTGGTGGTGTAGGTAGTGTGTGGTAGTGGTGGTGGTGTAGGTAGTGTGTGGTAGTGGTGGTGGTGTAGGTAGTGTGTGGTGGTGGTGTAGATAGTGTGTGGTAGTGGTGGTGTAGGTAGTGTGGTAGTGGTGGTGAAGGTAGTGTGTGGTAGTGTGTGGTAGTGGTGGTGTAGGTAGTGTGTGGTAGTGGTGGTGTAGGTAGTGTGTGGTAGTGGTGGTGTAGGTAGTGTGGTAGTGGTGGTGAAGGTAGTGTGTGGCAGTGGTGGTGTAGGTAGTGTGTGGTAGTGGTGGTGAAGGTAGTGTGTGGTAGTGGTGGTGTAGGTAGTGTGTGGTAGTGGTGGTGTAGGTAGTTTATGGTAATGGTGGTGTAGGTAGTGTACTCACCTATTTGTGGTTGCAGGGGTCGAGTCATAGCTCCTGGCCCCGCCTCTTCACTGATTGCTACTAGGTCCTCTCTCTCCCTGCTCCATGAGCTTTATCAAACCTAGTCTTAAAACTATGTATGGTTCCTGCCTCCACTATGTTGCTTTCTAAGCTATTCCACTTCCTGACAACTCTATGACTGAAGAAATACTTCCTAACATCCCTTTGACTCATAGGAGTCTTCAACTTCCAATTGTGACCCCTTGTTTCTGTGTCCCCTCTCTGGAACATCTTGTCTCTGTCCACCTTATCTATTCCTCGCAGTATTTTATATGTCGCTATCATGTCTCCCCTAACCCTCCTGTCCTCTAGTGTCGTCAGGCCGATTTCCCTTAACCTTTCTTCGTAGGACAATCCCCTTAGCTCTGGGACTAGTCTTGTTGCAAACCTTTGCACTTTCTCTAATTTCTTGACGTGCTTGACCAGGTGTGGGTTCCAAACTGGTGCTGCATACTCCAGTATGGGCCTGACGTATATGGTGTACAGAGTCTTGAATGATTCCTTAGTGAGGTATTGGAACGCTATTCTTAGGTTTGCCAGCCGCCCGTATGCTGCAGCAGTTATCTGATAGATGTGTGCCTCAGGAGATGTGCTCGGTATTATACTCACCCCAAGATCTTTTTCTTTGAGTGAGGTTTGCAGTCTTTGGCCACCTAGACTATACTCTGTCTGCGGTCTTCTTTGCCCTTCCCCGATATTCATGACTTTACATTTGGCAGGGTTAAATTCAAGGAGCCAGTTACTGGACCAGGCTTGTAGCCTGTCCAGGTCTCTTTGTAGTCCTGCCTGATCCTCGACTGATTCGATTCTTCTCATTAACTTCACATCATCTGCAAACAGGGACACTTCTGAGTCTATCCCTTCCGTTATGTCATTCACATATACCAAAAACAGTACAGGTCCTAGGACTGACCCTTGTGGAACTCCACTCATCACAGGTGCCCACTCTGACATCTCGTCACGTACCATGACTCGTTGTTGCCTCCCTGTCAGATATTCTCTGATCCATTGCAGTGCTTTTCCTGTTACGTGGTGGTGTTGGTAGTGTGTGGTAGTGGTGGTGGTGGTAGTGTGTGGTAGTAGTGGTGTAGGTAGTGTGGTAGTGGTGGTGGTGGTAGTGTGTGGTAGTGGTGGTGGTGGAAGTGTGTGTTAGTGGTGGTGGTGGAAGTGTGTGGTAGTGGTGGTGGTGGTAGTGTGTGGTAGTGGTGGTGGTGGTAGTGTGTTGTAGTGGTGGTGTAGGTAGTGTGTGGTAGTGGTAGTAGTGGTGTAGGTAGTGTGTGGTAGTGGTGGTGGTGGTAGTGTGTGGTAGTGGTGGTGGTGGTAGTGTGTGGTAGTGGTGGAGGTGGTAGTGTGTGGTAGTGGTGGTGGTGGTAGTGTGGTAGTGGTGGTGGTGGTAGTGGTGGTAGTGTGTGGTAGTGGTGGTGGTGGTACTGTGTGGTAGTTTTGGTGGTGGTAGTGTGTGGTAGTGGTGGTGGTGGTAGTGTGTGGTAGTGTGTGGTAGTGGTGGTGTAGGTAGTGTATGGTAGTGGTGGTAGTGTGTGGTAGTGGTGGTAGTGTGTGGTAGTGGTGGTGTAAGTAGTGTATGGTAGTGGTGGTAGTGTGTGGTAGTGGTGGTGGTGGTAGTGTGGTAGTGTATGGTAGTGGTGGTGGTGGTAGTGTGTGGTAGTGGTGGTGTAGGTAGTGTGTGGTAGTGGTGGTGGTGGTGGTGGTGGTAGTGTGTGGTAGTAGTGGTGTAGGTAGTGTGTGGTAGTAGTGGTGTAGGTAGTGTGTGGTAGTGGTGGTATTGGTAGTGTGTGGTAGTGGTGGTGGTGGTAGTGTGTGGTAGTGGTGGTGGTAGTGTGTTGTAGTGGTGGTGGTGGTAGTGTGTGGTAGTGATGGTGGTGGTAGTGTGTGGTAGTGGTGGTGTGTGGTGGTGTAGGTAGTGTGGTAGTGGTGGTGGTAGTGTGTGGTAGTAGTGGTGTAGGTAGTGTGTGGTAGTAGTGGTGCAGTCAGTGTGTGGTAGTGGTGGTGGTAGTGTGTGGTAGTGGTGGTGGTGGTAGTGTGTGGTAGTAGTGGTGTAGGTAGTGTGTGGTAGTGGTGGTGGTGGTAGTAGTGGTGTAGGTAGTGTGTGGTAGTGGTGGTGGTGGTAGTAGTGGTGTAGGTAGTGTGTGGTGGTGGTGGTGGTGGTGGTAGTGTGTGGTAATGGTGGTGGTGGTAGTGTGAGTCAGGAACACGTCACCTATGACTGCTGGTGGTGGTGGTGCTGCTGGTATATCTTATCTTACAACAGGTAGATATGGTTCAAGAACTTTAGCACAATCACAGCATTTCTACCCTGGTAACATACAATCCACGTCAAAATGCCAACTCATTACATACCATACCCAGACACCATATGCACAACCTTCATCATATTAAAATATTTTGCAGGAGTCTGTTTAATAAGATATCACAAAGACCCCAATGGAAATAAGTCACTTTGTCTGACTTTTTTTTGGGTTATCCGGGATAATTTACACATATGTTACTATGCAATAAGGTCACAGTAAACAACTGATATTACAATATGCAGAACAACCACTGTGAAAAAACAGTGAACTTCCAAGCGCTTTGGTGATTTGTGATAATGTGAGAAATCACAAAAGCGCTTGGAAGTTCACTATTTTTTCACAGTGGTTGTTTTGTAAGTGTTACTTTGTATGATAATTTGTATAACTGTATTTACGTATACCTGTATGTAATAAGACTTACCTGATTATGTATATCATATTCTAGTTCTTAAGTACAGTAGGACCCCCATATTCGTTGGGTATATCTGTGGGGTATACATTCCAAGGACCTGCCGTGGATGCCAAAACCGCGGATAGTAGCAAACCCTATATACAGCCTCTCCTCACTTAACGACGGAGTTCCATTCCTAAGACCATGTTGTTAAACAAATTCGTGGCTAAGTGAGGAGCATACTATAATGGTAGTGAGTTTGTGTCAACCATCTTTGATATTGTTTTAATGTCACCTTTGCACCATTTATAACATTTCTGGTATATTTTTAAATGTTTATACAGTAGTGTACTGTATATTGTAATAAACAGAATAGAGGAAATCAGCTCTAATATACGTACATTATTTAGGTGTGCATACTGGTCAGAGCCCATTGTAAGTCCGAGTCGTCGGTAAACGAATACATCGCTAAGTGAGGAGAGGCTGTATACATCCTATACATATCAATTATAAAGCTTAATTGATAAATTATGCACAATAAGTGGAGAATTATTACTTTTTCACACATGGGAAGTACTTCATGGCTTCTCTTAGGGTTTGAAGAATTGGCAGCTTCTCTACTTTTGCACTCTGGAGCCATTATTATACAAAATTAAGAGGTATTTTTGGGCCACAGTAAACCATGGATAACTAAAACAGTGGATACCGAATCGGTGGAGATGGGGATTCTACTGTAGTTGTTAAGCATTAATATTAGTCTACCTGTAATGCCCATCCATGTTTGTGGCTTTATGTCTAACAGTGTTTTATTATGTGTATACTACATTACAGTAGACCCCTGGATTTTGTACTGCTACCAACTCGAACAATTATGTAATTGTATTTTTGTAAGTGCTTTTGTATGTACAGTGGTACCTCGACTTACGATATTTTTTCATTCCAGAATGCTGTTCAAGTGCCATTACCAAACGAATTTATCTCCTTAAGAAATAATGTAAAATAGACTAGTCTGTTTAGACCCCTAAAAGTACACTTACAAAAGCATTTAAAAAAATAAACTTACATAAAAGGGTGTGTTTGGGGACCATCGTAAGTCGAGGTACCACTGTATATTTTTGGGGGTCTGAAATGGACTAATCTAATTTACATTCGTCCTTATGGGAACAAATTCGTTCGGTAACGGCACTCGAACAACCTTCTGGAAAGAATTATTGTCGAAATCCGGGGGTCCACTGTACAGTGGAACCCCGAGTTTCGGCTGTAATCCGTTCCAGGAGCTAGGCCTAAAGTCAAAGCGCCTAAAGTCAAAGCGGCCGAAAGTCGAAGCAATATTTCCCATAAGAAATAATGGAAATACAATTAATGCGTTCCAGACACCCAAAAATATTCACAGAAAATACATTTTTTAAAGAATAACTATAGTTTTACATACAGAAAACAATTATAAATATATATGTATACAGTGGAACCCCGGTTAACGAAAAAAATTCTTTGCAGAAGCCTGCTCAAGTGTCATTACCGAACGAATTTACTTCCTTAAGAAAAAATGTCATTTAGGTTAGTCTATTTCAGACCCCCAAAATTACACTTCCACAAGCACTTACAATATTATACTTACATAATTGCACGATTTTCGGGGTGTTCGTTAACCGGGGTTCCACTGTACATATAAAGTAATAAATTTATAATTAAACATTTAAATAAACATTTAAAATAACATTTACTTACCTTTATTGAAGAGACTTGCTGGCATCTGGAAGATAGGGAGGAGGAGAGGGGAAGGGAGCACTCATTGTTTGGAAGGTGAAATCCCCCTCCATAAGAACTTCAAGTAACAAGTCCCTCTCTGGGGTTACTTCCCTTTGTCTTTTAATGCCACTAGGACCAGCTTGAGGGTCACTAGACCCCTGTCACACAAAATAACTGTCAAGAGTGCTCTGTTTCTGGTGCCTCTTTAAGATGTCCCTAAAATGGACATTAGTTTTGTCACTGAACATGTTGCAGATATGGGTTGTTTCAGCTTGCTCAGGGTAGTATTTCTCCATGAAGCTTTGCAGCTTATTCCATATTCCACACATGTCCTTAAGCACTGAAGAAGGCACCTCCTTCACTCCCTCTTCTTCCTCCTGTGAAGCAAGTTCTTCAACTGTGGTCTGATGCTGTTCCAGATGAAGCTCTTGCAGCTCTTCAGTAGTTAGCTCTTCCCTGTGGTCCTGCACCAACTCTTCCATATCCTAGCCACTCACCTCCAACCCCAGGGACTTGCCCAATGCCACTTACTTACAATTATGTAAGTATAATATTGTAAGTGCTTGTGGAAGTGTACTTTTGGGGGTCTGAAATAGACTAAACTAAGTGACATTATTTCTTAAGGGAGTAAATTCGTTCGGTAATGGCACTTGAGCAGGATTCTGGAATGAAGTTTTTACGATACTTGGGGGTCCACTGTACCTTCCACAACAGGCAGAGGGTCGTCAGGGTCAGGGTCAGCCTCAAACCCTTCAAAATCCCTCTGGATGACACATTGTGGCCACAAGTGTCTCCAAGCAGAGTTCAAAGTCCTGGAAGTGACTTATTTCACAGTAACAATCAAGAAACAATCACTAAACACAATGAATTTATTGTGAAATGTTTGGATGAGCGTGCAGGGTAATGTTCACTCAAGGGTAAACAATGCTAGACTGGCTCACGGCACCTGCACGGCGAGGTGCGCAAGCGTGGACAGGCGGACAGGTCTGGTACGCTGGCCGAAACTCAAAGCGGCCGATAATCCGGGTGGCCGAAACTCGGGGTTTCACTGTACTTGTATACTACATTACCTGTATACTGCAGGAAAGAAATACAGTGGTACCCCGGTTTACGATGGTCTCCAAACTCACCCTTTTATGTAAGTTTATTTTTTTAAATGCTTTTTTAAGTGTATTTTTGGGGGTCTAAAAGAACTAGTCTATTTTACATGTATGTATTCCTTATGGGGATAAATTCGTTTGGTAATGGCACTTGAACAGCATTCTGGAACAAAAAAATATCGTAAACCGGGGTACCACTGTACAGTGGACCCCCGAGTTTCGTAAAAACTTCACTCCTGAAGTCTGCTCAAGTGCCATTACCGAACGAATTTACTCCCTTAAGGAAAAATTTCACGTAGGTTAGTCTATTTCAGACCCCCAAAAATACACTTCCACAAGAACTTACAAAATTATACTTACATAATTGCACGATTTCCGGGGTATTCGTTAACCGAGGGTCCACTGTACTATATTACAGCCTCTCCTCACTTAGCGACGTACTCATTTACTGATGCCTGGGACTTACGACGGGCTCTCTGACCAGTATTTATACCTAAATAATGTATATTAGAGTTGATTTACTCTACAGTGGAACCCAAGTTTTCGTCTTTAATCCGTTCCAGAAGGTCGGCCGAAAACCAATCTGTACGAAAACTGAAGTAATATTTCCCATAAGAAATAATGTAAATCCAATTAATCCGTTCCAGACACCCATAATTATTAACAAAAAATAAATTTCATAGAAAATAACTATAGTTTTACATACAGAAAACAATGAGAAATATAAAGCACTAATGAAATGGATAAATGAACATTTAACATCACTTTTACCTTTATTGAAGACTCTTGTTGGAGTATGGAAGACGGCGAGGAGGGGAGAGGGAGGAAAGGTTATTCTTTGGAAGGGAAATCCCCCTCCATAAGGACTTCAGGTATCAATACCCAATCCGGGGTTACTTCCCTTCTTTGTCTTTTACTGGCACAAGGACCAGCTTGAGAGTCATTGGACCCCTGTCGCACAAAAAATCTGTCCAGAGAGGCCTGATTCTGGTGTCTCTTTAACCCTTTCGGGGTCGGTGCCATACTAGTACGTTTTACGAGCAGGGGTTGGTGCCGTACTAGTACATGTAAATTCTAGTGGCCTCAAATTAAGTGGGAAATGGCTGGTAGGCCTACATATGAAAGAATGGGTCTGTGTGGTCAGTGTGCGCAGTATAAAAAAAATCCTGCAGCACACACTGCATAATGAGAAAAAAAAAAACTCTGACCGTTTTTTCGTTTAAAACAGCGACTTTGCAGTCTATTTTCGTATTGTATTTATTGATGTATTCTCGTTTTCTTGGTCTCATTTGATAGAATGGAAGATATATTACAGAAATAAAAATGATTTTGATTAGTTTGACAATGACAAGTACCTTGAAATTGAGCTCAAAATAGCGAAAATGTTTGATTTTAGCCGATGTTCAAGAGTAAACAAATCACACCATGTATCCAATACACATCAACTGGCGAGTCTAATATTCTTGCACAAGTGCGCTGATATTATTTATACCATTTTTACAATGATGCAGTTGTATACATAACAGTAAATCTTCTATTTTGTGTGAGAATAAAAATTCAAAATGGAAAGCAAAAGTAATGTAAGAGGGGCCTGGAGACGTGACTAATGAACAGAGAAGAGGTTATTTTAGTGCCAGGAATGTCTGCCGGCAAATTCCAATGTTTCAGTCTACTAAAATTATAGCTATTTTGCTAGAATTCCATTTGTTCTATCAATTGAGTACAAGAAACAGCCAATTTACCGATTTCAACTACCCTTGTTTATTCTGGACCCTATTTTGAAATTGGCATCGTTTGAAATTTGTGTGAAATTGGCCAAATTGCCATTTTTCTGACCACTATTTTGGGTAGTTGAAATTGGTAAATAGGCAGTTTCTTGTACTCAATCGATAGAAGAAATGGAGTTCTAGCGAAATAGCTATGATTTTAGTGGACTGGAACATTGGAATTGGCCAAAAATAGGGTTCAAAGTGGGCGAAATCGCCGATGCGTAAACATCTTCGAGACCGATAATTTTGCGAGAGCATAATTCCGTTAGTTTTCATTCAAATTTCTTACTTTTGGTGTCGTTATGACCAGAAAAAGATTCTATCATTTCATAAGAAAAAAATATTATTTTTTTTTCCAAAAAATTTTCGACCCTGAGAACGTGTTTCCGAGAAGGCCTGTCGACCCCCAAAGGGTTAAGATTTGCCTAAAATGGGACATGGCATTGTCATTGGACATGTTGCTGACACGGCTTGCAATAGCTTTGTTAGGGTGATATTTCTCCACAAAACTTTGCAACTCACTCCACTTTGCACAAATGTCCTTAATCACTGAAAAAGGCACATTCTCCCCTCTCTCTTCCTCCTCCTCTGAAGCAATTTCATCAGCTAAGGTCTGTTGCTGTTCCAGATGAAGGTCTTGCAGCTCTTCAGTGGTTAATTCTTACCTGTGACCCTCCACCAACTCTTTCACATCCTGGCCACTCACCTTCAAACCCATGGACTTCCCCAAAGACATAATAGATTCCACAACAGGCGTAGGGTCGTCAGGGTCAGCCTCAAACCCTTCAAAATCCTTCTGAAGGGTTTGTTTTTGGTTGATCCACACCAACAACTTCTCAACATCTTCGATTGTGGGCGATCTCTGTTTCATTAGCACATTTACCCTTTTTGCAACATCAGCTTCCTTGATTTCTTTTTTCTTCACCAGGATGGAACTGATCGTTCATTTGGACTTCACATACATCCTGGCGAGCTTGGCCACACGTATGCCACTCGTATTTTTCTACGAGTTCTTTCTTGAATTCTATCGTGTTTCTCACCTTCTCTACCAAAGGGCTGGCATTCGGAACTTTCTTTGGCCCCATGGTGGCTTATTTAGCATTCGCAAGCACGAAAAACAATGTATTATTATGAAATGTTTCGAATGAACGTGCGGAGTAATGCTCACTGAACTAGTAACAAAGGCAGACTGAGTCACGAATGTATGAGCTGCCTTGTCCCGTGGGCAGGCGGATGCGTCTGGTACAGACGATTTCTGAGCGGATGTACTAAAACGGGGAAAATTTTGCCGAAAAAAGTGATCGAAAATTGAATTGTACGATAACCGGACCGGAGGAAAACTGGGGTTCCACTGTATTCTGTTTATTTCAATATACAGTACACTACTGTATAAACATTTAAAAATACATATATCAGAAATGTTATAAATGGTGCAAAGGTGACATTTAAACAATATCAAAGATGGTCGACACAAACCCACTACCATTATAGTATGCTCCTCGGTTAGTGACGAATTCATTTTATAACATGGTCTTAGGAATGGAACTCCATCATTAAGTAAGGAGAGGCTGTATTGTATTTGTATAGTTAGTCTTTCAGTCTGAGTTGTCTGACTCAGGAAATTGTAACAACGTGATTGTAAATAAATAAGAGAACGGGCGGTGCTTGACCCCCTGGGCTCTGAGTTTCAGGACTCGCTTGCCATGGCTTCAAACCCCCACCTCGTCCCTGATACAGTGGTACCTCGACTTACGATATTTTTTCATTCCAGAATGCTGTTCAAGTGTCATTACCAAACGAATTTATCTCCTTAAGAAATGTTGTAAAATAGACTAGTCCTTTTAGACCCCCAAAATTACACTTACAAAAGCATTTAAAAAAATAAACTTACATACAAGGGTGAGTTTGGGGACCATCGTAAGTCGAGGTACCACTGTATATTTTTTTATTATTTTTTATATTAACACATTGGTAGTCTCCCACCAAGGCAGGGTGACCCGAAAAAGAAGAAGAAACACTTTCATCATCATTCAATCCATCACTGTCTTGCCAGAGGTGTGCCAACTCTACAGTTATAAAACTGTAATATCAACACCCCCACCCATATATATACAGTGGACCCCCAGATTACGTACTGCTCCAAACTCGAACAATTATGTAAGTGTATTTTTGTAAGTGTTTTTGTAAGTGTATTTTTGGGGGTCTAAAAGGACTAATTTAATTTACATTATTCCTTATGGGAACAAATTCGTTCGGTAACTGCACTTGAACAGCATTCTGGAATGAAATAATGACATAATCTGGGGGTCCACTGTATATATACAGTGGACCCCCGGAAATCGGCTGGTCTGATTATCAGCCGGCTCGATTATCGATCGCTTTTTTCGGCCCAATTTTTGCCCGATTATCGGCCCGCGTCCCAGACCTGTCCGCCTGCCCCATGCTTGCGCGCCTCACCGAGCAGGCGTCTTGAGCCAGTCTAGCTTTGTTTATCACAATAAATTCATTGTGTTTAGTGCTTGTTTATTGATTGTGACTGAAATAAGCCACCATGGTCCCAAAGAAACTTCATAGTGGCAGCCCTTTGGTAAAGAAAGTGACAAACATGATAGAATTGAAGAAAGAAATTGTAGCAGAGTACCAAAGTGGAGGAGGAAGAGAGGGGAGAATGTTCCTTCTTCAGTGATTCTACGATATGTATGATTCTAAAGCAGCACAAGTCGATAAAGGCAGCCAGCGATAAAGTGTAGCATTAACAGTGTAGCAAGTAAGTTAAGCCATTAATCGATAGAAAAATGACGACACGAAACTTAACTCCTCCATTGTTTGAGGAATATAGGGACACTGAGACCAGAGCCGCCCTCTTCTAACATCTCCTCCAAGGTAAGTGTGATTATTTCTTATTTATATAAGTGTGAATATTTCTTATTTATAAATTAAAGTGTAAATATTTCTTATTTATAAATTAAAGTGTAAATATTTCTTATTTATAAATTATGTACAGTTGTTTGTGTGAATAGTGGTGGTGGCTTTCTGCTGCAGCCGACCACCACCACGGCTTATGGTCAGTGGCCCTTACACCCAACAACAACAAGAACACCTCCACCAGTTCTTACACTCGTAATGACATGTTTTATTCATTCTAGAGTTTATATCATGTTTCTATGTTATTAATATTGTTTATTATATCATATTAGATGAATTGTGCTAGATAAATAAGCTGTAGGGTTGATATTATTGTCATATTAAAGGACTATTTTGTCCTGCCTCCAAACAAACTCTCCTGCCTCTCTCATACGCCAACAAGAGTCTTCAATAAAGGTAAAACTGATTTAACTGTTCATTTATCAATTAAAATTAGTGCTTTATATTTATTTCTCATTGTTTTCTGTATGTAAAACTATAGTATTTATTCTTTAAAAAAATGAATTTTTGGTGAATATTTTTGGGTGGAATGGATTAATTGTATTTACATTATTTCTTATGGGAAATAAGGGTTCAAAAATCGGCCAGTTCGATTTTAGGCCTAGCTCCTGGAATGGATTAGGGCTGATTTACGGGGGTCCACTGTATACAGTTGACCCCCGGTTTTCATAATTTATTTGTTCCAGAATGCTGTTCAAGTGCCATTACCAAACGAATTTATTCCCATAAGGAATAATGTAAATTAGACTAGTCCTTTTAGACCCCCAAAAATACACTTACAAAAACACTTACAAAAATACACTTACATAATTGTTCGAGTTTGGAGCATAACGAACACTGGGGGTCCACTGTACGTATATATATACACTGTATATATATACAGTGGACCCCTGGCTAACGAACACCCCGAAAATCGTACAATTATGTAAGTATAATATTGTAAGGGCTTGTGGAAGTGTATTTTTGGGGGTCTGAAATGGACTAACCTACTTGACATTATTTCTTAGGGGAGTAAATTCGTTCGGTAATGGCACTTTAGCAGGCTTCTGGAATGAATTTTTTTCATTAGCCGGGGGTCCACTGTATACAGTGGTACCTCTACTTACGAGCAAAATTCGTTCCAGTCAGCTAATCAAGTGCCGATACCGAAGGAATTTTTTCCCATAAGAAATAATGAAAATTAGGTTAATCCATTTCAGACCCCCAAAATACACTTAAAAAAGCACCTACAAAAATACACTTACATAATTGTTTGAGTTGGGAGCTGCTCGTAAGTAGAGGTACCACTGTATATGCTTGTAAGTAGAGGTACCACTGTATATAAATACAGTCATCCCTTGGTTTTCAATTGTCTCAGTTTTCACCGATTTTGGTTTTAGCTGACTTTTTTCTCAGAAAAATTGTCTCGGTTTTCAACGATTGTCTCAGTTTTCACCGATCGTATGGGAGCTGTCCACCAGTGCCGCACATATACAAAGGCCGTAAGCCCGCCACCCACGCACATTTTAACGCAGTCTAGCATTGTTTATGCTTGAGTGAACATCATCCCAGGAGATCCTACAAAACATTTATTAACAATTCATTGTTTTTGGCCCTTGATTATTGTGTGTGACTGCTAAATAAGCTACCATGGGCCCAAAGAAAGCTCCTAGTTCCAGTCCTTTGGTAAAGAAAGTGAGAAACACGATGGAGTTTAAGAGTGTAGCAGGCATGCAGGGAATGTAGCATGCATGCAGGGAGTGTAGCATGTATGCAGGGAGTGTAGCATGTATGCAGGGAGTGTAACAGGTATGCAGGGAGTGTAGCAGGTATGCAGGGAGTGTAGCAGGCAGGGAGGGAGTGTAGCAGGCAGGGAGGGAGTGTAGCAGGCATGGAGGGAGTGTAGCAGGCAGGGAGGGAGTGTAGCAGGCATGCAAAAAAGTGACCCCGGATAAGGACTTGGTACCTGAATTCCTTATGGAAGGGGTTTCACCTTCCAAAAAATAGTGTCTCTTCCCTCTCCCCTCCTCCCTCTCTTCCTTCCAGCAACATCAGACTTCAATAAAGGTAAGTGCCACAAAGAGTTCATTCATTTGTGCATGTAAATCTATCTTTAAGGCCCCCCTTTTTTTTTTTTCCAAACTTCTGGGTTTCTGGAACGGATTAATTGAATTTCCATTATTTCTTATGGGGAAAATAGTTTTGGTTTTCACTGATTTTGGTTTTAGCTGATCCATCTGGAACGGATTACAATTGAAAACCAAGGGATGACTGTACAGTGGTACCTCGAGTTACGATATTTTTTCGTTCGAGAATGCTGTTCAAGTGCCATTACCAAACGAATTTATCCCCATAAGGAATAATGTAAAATAGACTAGTCCTTTTACACCCCCAAAAATATACTTACAAAAGCATTTAAAAAAATAAACTTACATAAAAGGGCGATTTTGGGGACCATCGTAAGTCGAGGTACCACTGTATATACAGTGGTACCCCGACTTACGATATTTTTTCATTCCAGAATGCTGTTCAAGTGCCATTACCAAACGAATTTATCTCCATAAGAAATGATGTAAAATAGACTAGTCATTTTAGACCCCCAAAATTACACTTACAAAAACATTTTAAAAAATAAACTTACAAAAAAGGGTGTGTTTGGGGACCATCGTAAGTCGGGGTACCACTGTATATATATTATGGTCAACATGGTAATAATAATATGGAGAAAGTAAGAGAGATATCAGTGGTGATAAATATTGATTATACAGTGGTACCTCAAGTTACGATGGTCCCCAAAATCGCCCTTATATGTAAGTTTATTTTTTTAAATGCTTTTGTAAGTACAGTGGACCCTCGGTTAACGAATACCCCGGAAATCGTGCAATTATGTAAGTATAATTTTGTAAGTTCTTGTGGAAGTGTATTTTTGGGGGTCTGAAATAGACTAACCTACGTGAAATTTTTCCTTAAGGGAGTAAATTCGTTCGGTAATGGCACTTGAGCAGACTTCAGGAGTGAAGTTTTTACGAAACTCGGGGGTCCACTGTACTTATATTGTGCCAGTATAGATAGTACAGTACTTATATTGTACCAGTGTAGATGGTACAGTATTTATATTGTACCAGTACAGATGGTAGAGTACTTATATTGTACCAGTACAGATGGTACAGTACTTATATTATACCAGTATAGATGGTACAGTACAGTGGTCCCTCGGTTTTCGCCAAAAATTCGTTCCAGAATGCTGCTCAAGTGCCATTACCGAACGAATTTACTTCCTTAAGAAATAATGTCACATAGGTTAGTCTATTTCAGACCCCCAAAAATACACTTGCAACAGCACTTACGAAAATACACTTACATAAATGTTCGAGTTTGGAGATGCACGAAAACCGAGGGACCACTGTACTTATATTGTACCAGTACAGATGGTACAGTACTTATATTGTACCAGTACAGATGGTACAGTACTTATATTGTACCAGTGCAGATGGTACAGTACTTATATTTTACCATTACAGATGGTACAGTACTTATATTGTACCAGTGTAGATGGTACAGTACTTATATAAGAACATAAGAAAGAAGGAACACTGCAGCAGGCCTACTGGCCCATGCGAGGCAAGTCCAAGTCTCCCTCCGGCTTAATATTGTACCAGTATAGATAGTACAGTACTTATATTGTACGAGTATAGATGGTACAATATTTATATTGTACCAGTATAGATAGTACAGTACTTATATTGTACCAGTACAGATGGTACAGTAATTATATTGTACCAGTATAGATAGTACAGTACTTATATTGTGCCAGTACAGATGGTACAGTACTTATATTGTACCAGTACAAATGGTACAGTACTTATATTGTGCCAGTATAGATAGTACAGTACTTACATTGTGCCAGTACAGATGGTACAGTACTTATATTGTACCAGTACAGATGGTACAGTACTTATATTGTACCAGTATAGATGGTACAGTACTTATATTGTGCCAGTACAGATGGTACAGTACTTATATTGTACCAGTACAGATGGTACAGTACTTATATTGTGCCAGTATAGATAGTACAGTACTTATATTGTACCAGTGTAGATGGTACAGTACTTATATTGTACCAGTATAGATGGTACAGTACTTATATTGTACCAGTGTAGATGGTACAGTACATATATTGTACCAGTGTAAATAGTACAGTACTTATATTGTACCAATATAGAGGGTACAGTACTTATATTGTACCAGTATAGATGGAACAGTACTTATATTGTACCAGTGTAGATGGTACAGTACTTATATTGTACCAGTATAGATGGTACAGTACTTATATTGTACCGGTGTAGATGGTACAGTACTTATATTGTACCAGTATAGATGGTACAGTATTATATTGTTCCAGTATAGATGGTACAGTACTTATATTGTACCAGTGTAGATGGTACAGTACTTATATTGTACCAGTATAGATGGTACAGTACTTATATTGTACCAGTATAGATGGTACAGTACTTATATTGTACCAGTATAGATGGTACAGTACTTATATTGTACCAGTATAGATGGTACAGTACTTATATTGTGCCAGTACAGATGGTACAGTACTTATATTGTGCCAGTACAGATGGTACAGTACTTATATTATGCCAGTATAGATAGTTCAGTACTTATATTGTACCAGTGTAGATGGTACACTTATATTGTACCAGTATAGATGGTACAGTACTTATATTGTACCAGTGTAGATGGTACAGTACTTATATTGTACCAGTATAGATGGTACAGTACTTATATTGTACCAGTATAGATGGTACAGTACTTATATTGTACCACTATAGGTAGTACAGTACTTATATTGTACCAGTATAGATGGTACAGTACTTATATTGTACCAGTATAGATGGTACAGTACTTATATTGTACCAGTATAGAAGGTACAGTACTTATATTGTACCAGTATAGATGGTACAGTACTTATATTGTACCAGTATAGATGGTACAGTACTTATATTGTACCAGTATAGATGGTACAGTATATTGTACCAGTATAGATAGTACAGTACTTATATTGTGCCAGTACAGATGGTACAGTACTTATATTGTACCAGTACAAATGGTACAGTACTTATATTGTGCCAGTATAGATAGTACAGTACTTACATTGTGTCAGTACAGATGGTACAGTACTTATATTGTACCAGTACAGATGGTACAGTACTTATATTGTACCAGTATAGATGGTACAGTACTTATATTGTGCCAGTACAGACGGTACAGTACTTATATTGTACCAGTACATATGGTACAGTACTTATATTGTGCCAGTATAGATAGTACAGTACTTATATTGTTCCAGTGTAGATGGTACAGTACTTATATTGTACCAGTATAGATGGTACAGTACTTATATTGTACCAGTGTAGATGGTACAGTACATATATTGTACCAGTGTAGATAGTACAGTACTTATATTGTACCAATATAGATGGTACAGTACTTATATTGTACCAGTATAGATGGAACAGTACTTATATTGTACCAGTGTAGATGGTACAGTACTTATATTGTACCAGTATAGATAGTACAGTACTTATATTGTACCAGTATAGATGGTACAGTACTTATATTGTACCGGTGTAGATGGTACAGTACTTATATTGTACCAGTATAGATGGTACAGTATTATATTGTTCCAGTATAGATGGTACAGTACTTATATTGTACCACTGTAGATGGTACAGTACTTATATTGTACCAGTATAGATGGTACAGTACTTATATTGTACCAGTATAGATGGTACAGTACTTATATTGTACCAGTATAGATGGTACAGTACTTATATTGTACCAGTATAGATGGTACAGTACTTATATTGTACCAGTATAGATGGTACAGTAGTTATATTGTACCAGAATATCTGGAAAAACAGATGGGACATGCAATTATGACCACCCCAGGAAATGCCGTGCCCATATGAAAACAGGAAAATACAACCTTCCTTCCTGTAAGCTTTTCCTCCCTGAAATGTGCCACTCATCAGTTCAGGAAAGACAGTGCTATAACTTATATTGCCAGGCACACCACCTGAAGGGTACAAGACGACACAGAACATCCAGATCATGGGAAAACCTGGGTAGCCACAGCCACTCCAGAGAGAGAGGTTTTTTAGCGCCAGGAAGGGAAAAAAGCTGGCAGGAAATGACAGAAATCGTACACCAACTGTAATTATTTCTGGAGTGGAATCAGTCATTGGCATCCACTCCAAAACAACAGATATTAGTGCCAGGAAAAAAAGACCCCTCCCCATACCACCAATCTGATGACATTCATCTTTGCATATACGTATACAGGGACTAAAGCCAGCGACGAACAACAAAATACCTTACATCCCTGGACTGCCTACAGAGTCAAACGCTATGTTTGCAGTTTTCACAGAGACACACATAAAAGATCACTTTGACAATGAAATATGGATCCCGGGCTACAACCTATACAGATGTTGCATAGTGAACAGACAAAAAGGGGACGGGGGTTGGCCTGTATATCACAAGCCTCCGGATGCAACGTCCCAACAATTCCAGGAACAGCTTTTGAAAACAGACCATGAAGGAGCCATGAAGGAGCCTTCACCAAATTTAGCTTCAATAACAAAATCATAAGGTGGTACCAAGTAAACCAGGTCTTAAATGATATAAACTGGGAAGATAACCTAAGCAGCATGGATCCTAACCTATGTCTAGAACAAATTAACTCTGTGGCACTTGAAGTATGCTCAAGGAAAAGGAGAAGATGTAAACTAGAAAGAGAAAGGCGCTCCCTATACAGGGAAAGGCAAAGAATATCAGAGTGGCTAAAAGAGGCCAATATATCTGTAATACGTAGGGAGACACTGGTCAGAGAAATAGCAAACATCGAACTAAAGCTAAAGGAATTTTACAGGAATCAAGAAATGCGGAAAGAACTAAAAGCTATAAATGAAATTGAAAGAAACCCAAAATATTGCTTTTCTTATGCCAAATTAAACTCGAGAACAACATCCAGTATTGGGCCCCTACTTAAATGAGATGGGTCCTACACAGATGACAGCAAGGAAATGAGTGAGTTACTCAAGTCCAAATATGACTCGGTTTTTAGCGAGCCACTAACCAGACTGAGAGTCGATGACCTAAATGAATTTTTTATGAGAGACACAAAATTTGGTAGACACGAACCTGTCTGATATTATCCTGATGACTTTGAAAAGGCAATAAATTACATGCTCATGCACTCTGTCCCAGTCCCAGACTCATGGAACTCCGTGTTCATCAAGAACTGCAAGAAGCCCCTATCACGTGCTTTTAATATCTTATGGAGTGGGAGAATGGACACTGGGGTCGTCCCACAGCTGCTAAAAACAACAGACATAGCCCCACTCCACAAAGGGGGCAGTAAAGCAATAGCAAAGAACTACATACCAATAGCGCTAACGTCCCATATCATAAAAATCTTTGAAAGGGTTCTAAGAAGCAAGGTCGCCACTCATCTAGATACCCATCAGTTACACAACCCAGGGTATCACGGGTTTAGAGCAGGTCGCTCCTGTCTGTCCCAACTACTGGATATGACTAGGTCCTGGAAAAGTTGGTAGATGGATCTATAATTTCCTAACAAGTAGAATACAAAGAGTAGTAGTCAACAGAGTAAAGTCTGAGGCAGCTAATGTGAAAAGCTCTGTTCCACAAGGCACAGTACTCGCTCCCATCCTGTTCCTCATCCTCATATCGGACATAGACAGGGATATAAGCCACAGTGCCGTGTCTTCCTTTGCAGATGACACTCGAATTTGCATGACAGTGTCCATCATTGAAGACACTGCAAGACTCCAAGCAGACATCATCCTAATCTTTAAATGGGCTGCAGAAAACGATGTGAAGTTCAATGATGAGAAATTTAAATTACTCCGATATGGAAAATGTGATGAAATTAAAACTATATCAGAGCATAAAACAAATTCCAACCAGACAATAGAGCAAAAAAACTAATATAAAAGACCTGGGAGTGATAATGTCAGAGGATCTCACTTTCAAAGACCACAATATTGTATCAATCGCATCTGCTAGAAAAATGACAGGATGGATAATGAGAACCTTCAAAACTAGGGATGCCAAGCCCATGATGACACTCTTCAGGTCGCTTGTTCTATCTAGGCTGGAATATTGCTGCTCACTAACTGCACCTTTCAAGGCGGGTGAAATTGCTGACCTAGAAAATGTGCAGAGAACCTTCACCGCACGCATAACTGCGATAAACCACCTCAATTACTAGGAACGCTTGAAGTTTCTAAACCTGTACTCCCTAGAACGCAGGCGGGAGAGATACATTGTTATATACACTTGGAAAATCCTAGAGGGATTAGTACCAAACTTGCACACGAGAGTCACTCCCTACGAAAGCAAAAGACTCGGCAGACGATGTAACATCCCCCCAATGAAAAGCAGGGGTGCCACTAGCACGTTGAGAGACAACACAATAAGTGTCAGGGGCCCAAGACTGTTCAACTGCCTCCCAGCATACATAAGAGGGATTACCAATAGATCCCTGGCTGTCTTTAAGAAGGCGCTGGACAGGCACCTAAAGTCAGTACCTGACCAGCCGGGCTTTGGTTCGTATGCTGGGTTGCATGCGGCCAACAGTAACAGCCTGGTTGATCAAGCCCTGATCCACCATGAGGCCTGGTCACAGACCGGGCTGCGGGGGCGTTGACCCCCGAAACCCTCATCAGGTATACTCTAGATATAGATGGTACAGTAATATTGTTCCAGTATAGATGGTACAATACTTATATTGTACCAGTATAGATGGTACAGTAATATTGTACCAGTATAGATGGTACAGTAATATTGTACCAGTATAGATGGTACAATACTTATATTGTACCAGTATAGATGGTACAGTAATATTGTACCAGTATAGATGGTACAATACTTATATTGTACCAGTACAGATGGTGCAGTAATATTGTACCAGTATAGATGGTACAGTAATATTGTACCAGTATAGATGGTACAATACTTATATTGTACCAGTATAGATGGTACAATACTTATATTGTACCAGTATAGATGGTACAGTAATATTGTACCAGTATAGATGGTACAGTAATGTACCAGTATAGATGGTACAGTAATATTGTACCAGTATAGATGGTACAGTAATATTGTACCAGTATAGATTGTACAGTAATATTGTACCAGTATAGATGGTACAATACTTATATTGTACCAGTATAGATGGTACAATACTTATATTGTACCAGTATAGATGGTACAATACTTATATTGTACAAGTATAGATGGTACAGTAATATTGTACCAATATAGCTGGTACAATACTTATATTGTACCTGTACATATGGTACAGTAATATTGTACCAATATAGATGGTACAATACTTATATTGTATACGTATAGATGGTGCAGTAATATTGTACCAGTATAGATGTACAATACTTATATTGTACAGTATAGATGGTCAGTAATATTGTACCAGTATAGATAGTACAATTATATTGTACCAGTATAGATGGTACAGTAATATTGTACCAGTATAGATGGTACAATACTTATATTGTACCAGTATAGATGGTACAATACTTATATTGTACCAGTACAATGGTACAGTAATATTGTACCAGTATAGATGGTACAGTAATATTGTACCAGTATATGGTACAGTAATATTGTACCAGTATAGATGGTACAGTAATATTGTATAGTATAGATGGTAAACAATACATATGTTACAGTATAGATGGTACAATATATATTGTACCAGTATAATGGTACAAAATTACATATAATTACAGTATATGTTACCAATAGATGGTACATAATATTGTACCAGTATAATGGTACAGTAATATTGTACCAGTATAATGTACAGTAATATTGTACTGAAGAGGTACATAATATTGTACCAGTATAGATGGTACAATACTTATATTGTACCAGTATAGATGGTATATATATTGTACCTAGATAGATGGTACATAATATTGTACCAGTATAGATGGTACAATACTTATATTGTACCATTAATGCTATATTTACAGATAGGTACATACTTATATTGTACCAGTATAGATGGTACATATATATTGTACCAGTATAGATGGTACAGTAATATTGACAATATAGATGGTACAATACTTATATTGTACCAGTACAGATGGTACAGTAATATTGTACCAGTATAGATGGTACAATACTTATATTGTACCAGTATAGATGGTGCAGTAATATTGTACCAGTATAGATGGTACAATACTTATATTGTACAAGTATAGATGGTACAGTAATTTGTACATATAATGTACAGTATATGGACCATATAATGTCATAATATGTACCAGTATAGATGGTACAATATTATATTGTACCAGTATAGATGGTACAATACTATATTGTACCAGTATAGATGGTACAGTAATATTGTACCAGTATAGATGGTACAAATATATTGTACCAGTATAGATGGTACATAATATTGTACCAGTATAGAGGTAAATACTTATATTATACATATATGTAAAGTATATATTGTACCATATAGATGGTACAATACTTATATTGTACCAGTATAGATGGTACAGTAATATTGTACCAGTATATATGGTACAATACTTATATTGTACCAGTACAATGGTACAGTAATATTGTACCAGTATAGATGGTACAATACTTATATTGTACCAGTATAGATGGTACAGTAATATTGTACCAGTATAGATGGTACAGTAATATTGTACCAGTATAGATTGTACAGTAATATTGTACCAGTATAGATGGTACAATACTTATATTGTACCAGTATAGATGGTACAATACTTATATTGTACCAGTATAGATGGTACAGTAATATTGTACCAATATAGCTGGTACAATACTTATATTGTACCAGTACAGATGGTACAGTAATATTGTACCAGTATAGATGGTACAATACTTATATTGTACCAGTATAGATGGTGCAGTAATATTGTACCAGTATAGATGGTACAATACTTATATTGTACCAGTATAGATGGTACAGTAATATTGTACCAGTATAGATGGTACAGTAATATTGTACCAGTATGTATGGTACAGTAGCTGCGGGGTGTTGCTGCACCTAGGAGTTGCACATGTGTCTTCATCAGTGTTGCAAACACTGAACAGTTGCAGGTGGTATTTACAGACTCAAGCAGTGTTGCAAGAATGAGCAACACCTGTAGCAACACTTCCCCTGCGTCCTGTTGTGGCTATCATTGACATTTATTGTATTGCGTCATACATAACCTCACTCTTTATCGGCCATATATATATATATATATATATATATATATATATATATATATATATATATATATATATTATTATATATATTATATATTAAGCAATGGTATTATATACTCCAAGAGGTTTATCTGGTAGTGTATAAACACTGAGAGATGTATATCTCAGTGTATATACACTGATAAGTGTATATACACATTAATCAGTATTTTAGGTATTAAATTATTCTTGACTGGTGCTGTACACGTCACAAGCTGACAAACCTGTTTTATACACGGCTGAGACTAGCTGAATTTTTTATATAGCCTATTCATTAGCTTATCCCAGTGCCTATGAAGGCCATGAGGCCAGTAGGTTAGGTTAGGTCTTCTGTAGTGAAGGCCATGAGGCCAGTAGGCCTTCCATAGTGAAGGCCATGAGGCCAGTAGGCCTTCTGTAGTGAAGGCCATGAGGCCAGTAGGCCTTCTGTAGTGAAGGTCATGAGGCCAGTAGGCCTTCTGTAGTGAAGGCCATGAGGCCACTAGTTCTTCTGTAGTGAAGGCCATGAGGCCAGTAGGCCTACAGTGAAGGCCATGAGGCCAGTAGGCCTGCAGTGAAGGCCATGAGGCCAGTAGGCCTCTAGTGAAGGCCATGAGGCCAGTAGGCCTGCAGTGAAGGCCATAAGGCCAGTAGGCCTGCAGTGAAATCCATGAAGCCAGTAGGTCTTCTGTAGTGAAGGCCATGAGGCCAGTAGGCCTGCAGTGAAGGTCATGAGGCCAGTAGGCATTCTGCAGTGAAGGCCATGAGGCCAGTAGGCCTGTAGTGAAGGCCATGAGGCCAGTAGGTCTTCTGTAGTGAAGGCCATGAGGCCAGTAGGTCTTCTGTAGTGAAGACCATGAGGCCAGTAGGCTTTCTGTAGTGAAGGCCATGAGGCCAGTAGGTCTTCTGTAGTGAAGGCCATGAGGCCAGTAGGCCTGCAGTGAAGGCCATGAGGCCAGTAGGCCTTCTGTAGTGAAGGCCCTGAGGCCAGTAGGCCTTCTGCAGTGAAGGCCATGAGGCCAGTAAGCCTTCTGCAGTGAAGACCATGAGGCCAGTAGGTCTTCTGTAGTGAAGGCCATGAGGCCAGTATGCCTTCTGCAGTGAAGGCCATGAGGCCAGTAGGTCTTCTTCAGTGAAGGCCATGAGGCCAGTAGGCCTTCTGAAGTGAAGGCCATGAGGCCATTAGACCTGTAGTGAAGGCCATGAGGCCATTAGACCTGTAGTGAAGACCATTAGGCCTTTAGTGAAGGCCATGAGGCCAGTAGGCCTTCTGTAGTGAAGGCCATGAGGCCAGTAGGTCTTCCATAGTGAAGGCCATTAGGCCAGTAGGCCTTCTGCAGTGAAGGCCATGAGGCCAGTTGGCCTTCTGTAGTGAAGGCCATGAGGCCAGTAGGCCTTCTGTAGTGAAGGCCATGAGGCCAGTAGGCCTTCTGTAGTGAAGGCTATGAAGCCAGTAGGCCTTCCGCAGTGAAGGCCATGAGGCCAGTAGGTCTTCCGCAGTGAAGGCCATGAGGCCAGTAGGCATTCTGTAGTGAAGGCCATGAGGCCAGTAGGCCTTCTGTAGTGAAGGCCATGAGGCCAGTAGGCCTTCTGTAGTGAAGGCCATGAGACCAGTAGGCCTTCTGTAGTGAAGGCCATGAGGCCAGTAGGCCTTTTGTAGTGAAGGCCATGAGGCCAGTAGGCCTTCCATAGTGAAGGCCATGAGGCCAGTAGGCCTTCTGTAGTGAAGGCCAGTAGGTCTTCTGTAGTGAAGGCCATGAGGCCAGTAGGCCTTCTGCAGTGAAGGCTATGAGGCCAGTAGGCCTTCTGCAGTGAAGGCATGAGGCCAGTAGGCCTTCTGTAGTGAAGGCCTTGAGGCCAGTAGGCCTTCTGCAGTGAAGGCCATGAGGCCAGTAGGCCTTCTGCAGTGAAGGCAATGAGGCCAGTAGGTCTTCTGTAGTGAAGGCCATGAGGCCAGTAGGTCTTCTGTAGTGAAGGCCATGAGGCCAGTAGACCTGTAGTGAAGGCCATGATGCCAGTAGGTCTTCTGTAGTGAAGGCCATGAGGCCAGTAGGCCTTCTGTAGGGAAGGCCATGATGCCAGTAGGTCTTCTGTAGTGAAGGCCATGAGGCCAGTAGGTCTTCTGCAGTGAAGGCCATGAGGCCAGTAGGTCTTCTGTAGTGAAGGCCATGATGTCGTGTGGGTATTGGGAGAGGTAAATATGGTTGGAAGTAAACTCACAGATGGATGGTGGAGTAGATATATTACATGAGTGGGAGAGGTACCCCAGTGCGTCCTATCCAGTCTTGGGTCTGCCTAGGAATGAGGGCGATGCCCGGGTAGACGCCTCTCACATGAGCGGGCATAGTGACGTCATAAGACTCAAGGGATCTTACATCTAAAGGCTGGTCTTACCTCATATACTACACAAGTATAGTACAATTAGTTCATATACTACACAAGTATAATACATATGATATATATGACAGCTCGGTTACACTACCGTATGTCGTTTCGACATACTACTAGACAACTCTATAGGCTGAACAGACAGGTGCACTGGGGTGAATCTATACAATAGCAAACACATTATAACTTAGAACTAATCAAGATTAATCTTACTATCACACTTCTTGAGTTAATGGTTCTTAAGATAATTTAAATGGATCTTGAGATAATGCATTATATATATATTACAATTACAAATTTGATATTTGATCGATCGATCGATGTATATTCATGCACTCAATTGCTTCTGAGGAAGAATAAATATTTACAGGGAAGAAGTTTTAACAGGAAAGATAGACTCGGCTAACACGGGTCATACTGTTAAAACTCAGAACTCGGAGAGAAGTTGAACACACAACAATCTTACTAGATACTGGAAATCTGATAACAAAACACACAGTCAATAATTCAGTTCTAAACTGGATTTTCTAATTTTCTATCTTTAGCTCACGACTTATGATCACTTTCTAACTGATGAACAAACTCGATGGAGTTGATTAACTTATAATCACCTTCGTACTGAAGGAATGAACAAACTCGATGGAGTTAATTAACTTATAATCACCTTCGTACTGAAGGAATGAACAAACTCGATGGAGTTAATTAACTTATAATCACCTTCGTACTGAAGGTATGAACAGACTCGGTGGAGTGGATGGATCTCTCCCTGGCTGAAATAGTTAGCTCAATAACACAAAGTATGAGCAAAGGAGAACGGCTCTTACTATCTCTTACTGCAGGTAATAATTACTCGACACACGACACTTTACTCTGCAAAGGATTACTGTCAACTGGAAAGATCACTATCTGGAACACAAGGGACAACAACTGGCACTCTAGTGAATACACTAGCAACAGAAACGGCTTTCTGCAATTGCTTTTGCATCAGCGAGAGATGGAATAACTCATTTCAAGTAGACTTTCTTCAACAAAGCGTTCCCTGGAGAGGAACTACTACTTGAACTAGCAACATTGCAAGGATAGACTCATCACTCAAGGCTGTCCGGGATACCTCCGGCACCCTAGGCATCTGAACGCTATCTTGCATGCAAGATATTGTAGGGGTTGAATTCCAGACAGGAGTGACAGTAATACTAGTGCCTTAACGCTCGGCAACGTTAAGAAATAGAACACATATCTACAAGAACTAATATGAACTTCACATTCCGCATCACCCTGGCAACTCTCTGATACAAGTGAAGGCCATGAGGCCAGTAGGCCTGCAGTGAAGGTCATGAGGCCAGTAGGCCTTCTGCAGTGAAGGCCATGAGGCCAGTAGGCCTGTAGTGAAGGCCATGAGGCCAGTAGGCCTGTAGTGAAGGCCATGAGGCCAGTAGGCCTGTAGTGAAGGCCATGAGGCCAGTAGGTCTTCTGTAGTGAAGGCCATGAGACCAGTAGGCCTTCTGCAGTGAAGGCCATGAGGCCAGTAGGCCTTCTGCAGTGAAGGCGAAGAGACCAGTAGGCCTTCTGCAGTGAAGGGCATGAGGCCAGTAGGCCTTCTGCAGTGAAGGCCATGAGACCAGTAGGTCTTCTGCAGTGCTCTTTCTTGATAAGACACAGGTGCAACTGCTAGGTATCTTTATTCCAAACGTTTCACCTACACAGTAGGCTTCTTCAGTCACATACAAAGGCAGCATGGGCCTACTGGCCCATGCTAGGCAGGTCCTAGTCACCTACTGGCCCATGCTAGGCAGGTCCTAGTCACCTACTGGCCCATGCTAGGCAGGTCCTAGTCACCTACTGGCCAATGCTAGGCAGGTCCTAGTCACCTACTGGCCCATGCAAGGCAGGTCTTAGTCACCTACTGGCCAAAGACAGTCAGGTCCTAGTCACCTACTGGCCCAAGCCAGT
This sequence comes from Cherax destructor, assembly GCA_009830355.1. Lineage (NCBI taxonomy): Eukaryota > Metazoa > Arthropoda > Malacostraca > Decapoda > Parastacidae > Cherax > Cherax destructor. The sequence continues at coordinate 7,459 of WNWK01007578.1, read as the reverse complement.
GAGGTCCTAGTCACCTGGAAAAATAAACACATAAGCAGTATAATGTGATCCTTTATTGACAACGTTTCGCCCACGCAGTGGGCTTTATCTAGTCACAGACAGATCTACCTGGAAAAAGAGTAATATGAGTATTTATAAGATTTAGTCAGGTAGAGAATGCTGGGTCAGGTGGAGAATGCTGCATGTGCCAGTCTTCAAAGTAGTGTGATAGTTGAAAACCTTGTGTGACTTAAAGGACCTGCAGCTCTATGTGGGATAGCGTTGAAGAAGTTTCTTGGCAATAGGTTCAGCTATATTGTAGAAGCCGTTGTTCTGGATGAAGTTGTTGGATATACAGATAAGTGATGATTCCAAGATTCTTCGGTATTGAGTGTTGTCTTCTCTGGCGATGAGTCTTGCGTTTCTGTAGTTGATTAAATGGTTGTGTAAATTTCGGTGTTGAACACAGGCATTTCTTGAGTCGTCAGATCTGCCTGCGTACTTGTGTTCTGAAATGCGTGTTTGGAGGTCTCTGGATGTTTCGCCGATGTATAATTTGCTGCAGTCATTACAAGGGATTGTGTATACCCCTGCAGTGGATTGAAGCTCGTCCTGTCTGTTACTGGTAATGTCCTTGATGGTGGTGGATGTGGAGGTAGATACTCGGAATGAGGTATTGGAAAAAATGTTGGAAACGTGTTTGGCAATGGAGTTGGTGGGGAGGACTATGTATCTTTTCCTGGCAGTATCTTCTCTGGGTTTGTTGAAGATGTTTAATGCCCGTCGTCTGCAGTCTCTAATGAAGTGACGAGGATAGTGAAGTTTAGAAAAAAACTTGTTCAATAAGGGAGCATTCTTCCTCAAGGAACTCACTGCTGCAGATTCTGAGTGCGCGCAGGAAAAAGCCTATAATTATACCACGTTTAATCTTGGTGTCATGGTGAGAGTAGAAGTGGAGAAGATCGTGTTGGTTGGTAGGTTTTCGATAGACTTTAAAACGAAGTTCATGGTCAGCTTTGCAGAGAAGAACATCAAGGAATGTAAGGGAGTTGTCGACTTCTTCTTCTAGTGTAAACTGGATTGATGGCTCAACCTGGTTGAGCTTGTGTTGGAGAGCTTGAACGTTGAAGCGTCTGGGAGTTATGATGATAATGTCGTCAACATAACGGAGCCAGGTGACAGAAGAGGGAATAATAGTGGAAAAACGCTCGGCTTCCAGATGTTCCATATATAGGTTCGCAAGGACGGCACTAAGTGGCGATCCCATGGGTAGTCCAAAAGTTTGCTGAAAAAGTTGATTTTCGAAAGAGAAACATGTAAAGTCCACACATAGTTCAACAAGGTCGATGAAATCGCTGGCTGGAAGAGGAAGATCAAGTGAGTCGTCAATTTTCCTGCGCAAGAGTTCAATAGCTTGTGTAGTAGGTCACAAGAAAATTGTGTCTATTGCGAAGTGAGTAAGCTTTTAGAAGAAGGTCCAGGTATTCTCTGTGTGAAGGATCCATTTCTACTGCAGTGTTTGACACGATGGAAATAAATGGTTTATTTCCATTTATTTCCATTGTGTAGTAGGTACTTTGGTGAATAGGGATGTTACATCAAGGCTGGAGAGTTTCTTGTTCCTGATGTTGATGTTGCGAAGGTTTCCAACATTTTTTCCAATACCTCATTCCGAGTATCTACCTCCACATCCACCACCATCAAGGACATTACCAGTAACAGACAGGACAAGCTTCAATCCACTGCAGGGGTATACACAATCCCTTTTAATGGCTGCAGCAAATTATACATCGGCGAAACATCCAGAGACCTCCAAACACGCATTTCAGAACACCAGTACGCAGGCAGATCTGACGACTCAAGAAATGCCTGTGTTCAACACCGAAATTTACACAACCATTTAATCAACTACAGAAACGCAAGACTCATCGCCAGAGAAGACAACACGCAATACCGAAGAATCCTAGAATCATCACTTATCTGTTTAAATCCAACAACTTCAACCAGAACAACGGCTTCTACAATATAGCTGAACCTATTGCCAAGAAACTTCTTCAACGCTATCCCACATAGAGCTGCAGGTCCTTTAAGTCACACAAGGTTTTAAACTATCACACTACTTTGAAGACTGGCACATGCAGCATTCTCCACCTGACCCAGCATTCTCTACCTGACTAAATCTTATAAATACTCATGTTACTCTTTTTCTAGGTAGATCTGTTTGTGACTAGATAAAGCCCACTGCGTGGGCGAAACGTTGTCAATAAAGAATCACATTATACTGCTTATGTGTTTATTTTTCCATTGTGTCGGTATTTTATACCATTTATTTCCATCCTAGTCACCTACTGGCCCAAGCCAGGCAGGTCCTAGTCACCTACTGGCCCAAGCCAGGCAGGTCCTAGTCACCTACTGGCCCAAACCAGTCAGGTCCTAGTCACCTACTGGCCCAAGCCAGTCAGGTCCAAGTCACCTACTGTCCCAAGCCAGTCAGGACCTAGTCATCTACTGGCTCATGCTAGACAGGTCCAACTCACACCCACTCATAAGAAAGAAGGATCACTGCAGAAGGCCTACTGGCCACAGGAATGTAAATAATGATTAAGGCGAGGTGTGGCAACCGTCCCAGATACGAGGTTATAAAAGGCAGTGTCAGGCATCAGTGACTTTCAGTGTCATAAGTCAGTGAGAGTGAGAGGTACATCCTCGCTGCTCTCGTCATCTCTCTCGTATTAACTCTTACTTACAACCCTGAAACTTTGTGAAGGTAGTGACGTGACAGCCTGTCATGTCAACGTGAAGGTTGAGAATATAAACTGCATATGAATAGTTTGTATTGTGAGATGTTAGTGACATGACAGCCTGTCATGTCGACGTGAAGGCTGGGAATATAAATCCCATATAAATTATATTAATAAGTGACATGACAGTCTTTCATGTCGACGTGAAGGTGGATAATACAAATTGCACGGAAATGATTTATATAGATGTGTATTTCAATATATATAACTTGAAATTTCTTTTACACAATTTTTTGTTAGCGTGATTGAATTGTACACTAATGTTTTTGTGGTTGTCAGTATGTATGTTAGTGGTGAGTGTTGTACCGTACCTTACTAGGGGGAGGGTGGTGAGTTGTGTCAGTATGTATGTTAGTGGTGAGTGTTGTACCGTACCTTACTAGGGGGAGGGTGGTGAGTTGTGTCAGTATGTATGTTAGTGGCGAGTGTTGTACCGTACCTTACTAGGGGGAGGGTGGTGAGTTGTGTCAGTATGTATGTTAGTGGTGAGTGTTGTACCGTACCTTACTAGGGGGAGGGTGGTGAGTTGTGTCAGTATGTTAGTGGCGAGTGTTGTACCGTACCTTACTAGGGGGAGGGTGGTGAGTTGTGTCAGTATGTATGTTAGTGGTGAGTGTTGTACCGTACCTTCTTATCTTAGTGATAGTGGTGTGGAGAGAGTACACTTACACTGTGTATGTACTCACACCTATGTGTCATGTTCGTCAATGCTTGTATGCACCCTTGTGTACGTTAGTGGTTGTGTGTACCCTTGTGTACGTTAGTGGTTGTGTGTACCCTTGTGTACTGCTACACTTCGTGTGTGTTAGTGGTTGTGTGTACTCTTGTGTACTCATCTATTTGTGCTTGCGTGGGTCGAGTATCAGCTCCTGGCCCCGCTTCCTAGACCACTGTGATCGTCATCTTGGGTCTTATCGTATCTACTCTTGAAGCTGTGTATCGAGTTCGCCTCTGCCTCGTCCAAGTCATTCCACTTTTCAACCATCCTGAGGCTAAAGAAGTACTTCCTAACATCCCCATGGCTCATCTGTGTCGTCAACTTCCACCTGTGTTCCCTTCATCCTGGTCCTCTTAATTCAGTCTATCTCCTATCTATCCCAGTGAAAAGCAGGGGTGAGGTGGGCACAATAAGGGAGCACTGTATCAACATCCGTGGTCCCAGATTATTCAATATCTTACCAGAAGATATCAGCAACACTGCTGGGACAGGTGTTCAAGAAGAAACTGGTCAAGTATCTTCACCAGGTGCCACATGGTGCACTCCCCTGATGGTGCACTCCCATAATGGTGCACTTCTCATGGTGCACGCCCCTCATGGTGAACTTCTCATGGTGCACTTTCCTCATGATGCACTCTTCTCATGGTGCACTCCCCTCATGGTGCACTCCCCTCATGGTGCACTTTCCTCATGATGCACTTTTCTTATGGTGCACTCCCCCATGGTGCACTCCCCTCATGGTGCACTCTCCCCATGGTGCACTCTCCTCATGGTGCACTTCGCATGGTGCACTCCCCTCATGGTGCACTTCTCATGGTGCACTTTCCTCATGATGTACTCTTCTTATGGTGCACTCCCCTCATGGTGCACTCTTCTTATGGTGCACTCTCGTGGTGCACTTCTCATTGTGCACTTCTCATGGTGCACTCTCCCCATGGTGCACTCTCCTAATGGTGCACTTCGCATGGTGCACTCCCCTCATGGTGCACTTCTCATGGTGCACTTCTCATGGTGCACTCTCCCCATGGTGCACTCTCCTAATGGTGCACTTCGCATGGTGCACTCCCCTCATGGTGCACTTCTCATGGTGCACTTCTCATGGTGCACGTTCCTCATGGTGCACTCTTCTTATGGTGCACTCTCCTCGTGGTGCACTCTCCTCATGGTGCACTCCCCTCATGGTGCACTTCTCATGGTGCACTCCCCTCATGGTGCACTCACCTCATGGTGCAATCTCATGGTGCACTTCTCATGGTGCACTTCTCATGGTGCACTCACCTCACGGTGCACTCTCCTCATGGTGCACTCTCCTCATGGTGCACTCATGGTGCACTCTTATGGTGCACTCTCCTCATGGTGCACTTCTCATGGTGCACTCTCCTCATGGTGCACTCTCCTCATGGTGCACTTCTCATGGTGCACTCTCCTCATGGTGTACTCTCCTCATGGCGCACTTATGGT